>SNQN01007791.1:0-28806 GCA_008642245.1 Bassia scoparia | reverse complement strand
AGCATCATTCTAAAGGTAAATCACTATTTTTTTAAATTTTTTTAGTCGTTTAAATATTTGTTTTTGCTAAATTAGTTGCTGTACTGAATTTGTTTACTTTTCTTGTTTAAAATTAGTTGCTTCGACTAATTCAATGTTTACATTTCTGGTTTAAGAAGGTATTTTTTTATATCTGCTTTTTTTTTTAATTTCCTGTCTTTTTTTTTTGGTTTGCTGTTTTTATATTCCCTGTTTTTTTAAACTAATTTTCTGTTTTTTCATGTCTGTTTTTTATATTCTGTTTTTTTTGTGTTTGCTGTTTTTAATATTTTGTTTTATAAAACTAATTTTCTGTTTTCATTCTGTTTTTTCATCAGTGGCGGGATTAAGCGATAGAAGATGATGAATCATGCATGGGAGCTCAAAGAATATCCCGAGGCTATTTAAAATCACTTGCATTTGGATTATTATGATGTGTTCAATTTGAACTTTGTTATGGATTTTATGTATTGGTTTTAATCTCTTAAATTTAGAATTTAGACTTCAAGTTTGTTTGGAACTTATGTACGGATCGGAGAATTGTTGTTTAAGGCTATTTGCCTATATAAATTGTTGTTGTTTAAGTATTCAACAGGTTTAATTTACTATTATAAGTCCTACAAGGGCAGAATTTTTATGTATGACATAGGCAACAAAATCACATGTTCTTAGTTTAATAAATTAATKGGTATATAGTTAAACACTTAAACGGGTCATTAAACGGGTTCACGGGTCAAACGGGTTGAGCGGGTCGTGTTCAGGTTAGATTTCTCAKCCCGTTTAATTAAACGGGTCGGGTTCAGGTCACGCACTTCCAACCCGTTTATTTTTCAACCCGACACGAAACTAACGCGACACGACACGTTTAGCAGGTCTAATTATAGTGATTATTGTTGTATGTGTAACGTAAATTGAGTATGCTTGCTCATGTGCTTGTTCAGGAAGAATTTTTTAAAGCTGACAAGTCAAAGATGAAGCAAGATGGTTATTTTGGGTACAAAAACAGCATGATCCTCCTTTTTCGGAGGTTATTTCAGCTAGGATTTGGAGTTCCAACGAGGGAGGTATGGATGTTTGTGTTGGACAACAAACATATGCGGTTCAGCTTCACGCATTACCTACTATTAGGCCTACCTCGATCAAGTCACACCGTATTTAGGGGTGCCTGCAGCAACAACAGGACAACAGATTTTTATTTATTTTTGGTTAAAAATCAATCTTATTTTGATTCACCAAGTTTGTTTAGTAGGAAACTCTCATTTTTWAAAAAAAAAAAATGGGATCAAATCATTGTTTCTAATATTTTTTTTAAATAATGGATTGAATTATTGTTTTCCTTGTATGTGTTTGCTTCACTATTATTATGTACCATCGAATGATGCATCATTAGTCATTTATAATTGCACACTCGCGTTAAGCACACCGTCCGAGGCACCGCGCGCATTTGGTTGGTCATATTATATATATATATATATATATATATAGGAATAGGATCATGTGAAAACACAAACCTTAGGTGAAAACTAAAAACTTTTAATCTTGACCGTAGGATTTAGAGATGGACGGTCACGATTTAATCTATGTATATACTTGTATTTCAATCTGGGGTACATTGAAGGTTTAAAGGGGTACACGTGTACTGTTCATCAATAGTACTAAAAGTCTTGTGTACCCCTTTACTGCTTGTATGTACCCTTATGTAAATGTACCTCACTTATTTTGGTTTTCACGTTTTCATATAACATGTGGTTCTCACTGGATCCTGACACTCTCTCTCTCTCTCTCTCTCTCTCTATATTATTATTTATATATATATATTATATATACACGTAGTTTTTTTCTTACAAACACTCTCTCTCTCTATATTCTAGTATTCTCTATACTACAATGATTTTTGTGAAAAATATTTTTGTGTATTAAACTGGTAAAGCTACTTGCCACTAATAAGATATTGTGCGTATAAATTAATGAATTTAACAATTTAAGTTTGGTAAATTAAGAGACAAATATATATTATATATTATATATATATATATATATATATATATAATATATATATATATATATATATATATATATATATATAGCTATATTATATATTAATATAGTCAAATCACGCTGGCATTGTGATTACAATTTTACGTTCTGCCACTACTAATATCATAGTAGAATTGGACAATTTCAATGTCATTCATAGTTTTCTAGTTTTACACATGCCAATATGGCAACATCTAAGCCGCAACAGTAAGATTGATGTGAAGGTAAACAACGTTGTCTTGGTGCTGCACTATGATATCACTAGTAACACTGAACAAGTATTTCATCATTGTCTTCCTAAGATACAACTAATGCATGCAAGATAATCGAGAACCAAATCATAGTAATTGAAAAGTACTTATTATGACAAAACAATTCTTGTTGTTGTTGAAGTACGATCACTAGGAGGGGACTTGTGCATACACAGTGCATGAACCATTAGAACTCCAAGAACTGCCCCGCCAACCGGGGCGAGGATGTAAATCCAGAATTGGTGAAGCTTCCAAGCAAGAATTGCCGGCCCTAATGATCGTGCTGGGTTCAATGATCCTCCAGAAAGTGGCCTGATTTCAAGAAAAAAAAGTAGTCCATTTAGTTAATTATATTGTTCTAATGTTGAAAATTTCCAATTCACCTAACCATTTAGTTAGTTAGGTAACAAATGAGGAGAAAATTGTGTGTCCTTAAAACAATAAAAATCACTTTACAAAAACTGTTAGAGAGGATGAGCAATGAAGGTGAGATTAACTGCGCAATTGGCAATTGATTCTCTCTTCTCTATATGGGCATGCTTTGCATTGTGCAAAGCTCAATGCAAAGCTGCCCGATATTTGGGCTTGCTCTAGTTATTTTCTTACGTACCCAAATTGCAAATGAAATAAGGTTCACAATAGGCGTTGAAATAATGTGTTTCAAATTTTGTTTACTTGACAAGTGACATAGAAATACAAATATTAAGCTTAACTTAATAGAAATACTACATTAGTGACATTGAAATGTAGCAATGATAATAATCACCTGTTCAACACAATTAGACAGATAGTCTGACTTGGTTGTTCAACACAATTAGACAGATAGTATGACTTGGTTTAACAATGTAATTTGACAATGAAGCCTATAACACGAGTTAGAGTGTGACATACCCTGTTATTAACACTGCTAGTGCAATAGCTATACCCATCACAAATCCAGATATTTTACCGACCTACAAAAATGATGAAACATTATTGAGCTAGTTATATTGTCTATAATCTGATCATGAAATATTGAAATGTGAAAATGAAACAGAAATGGCAATTGGAGCACTGCTTACAGATTTGGCGTCTCTTGCAAGTGATGCAGCAAGGAAAGTGACGAAAAAGGTTGCGATGAGTTCAGCCGTGAAAGCAGCGACGGCGTGATCCTTGAGAGGCATGGTCATGATGAGCTCCGGTTTCACTCCGAAGACAAGATCACCAAGGTATGCTGCTAATATGGAGCCCAACAATTGCGCAATTACATAGAAAGGTACCTTTCAAGTTACAAAATATGCGTGTTACCATTGTGAGTCAGTGCAGTCATACACAAACTAATATATACACAAACTAATATATACACAAAGATGGGAGTTTAAGTATACCTTTCTCCATGGAAAATGGCCAAACACAGCGAAGGCAATCGTGACAGCAGGGTTGACATGAGCACCCGAGATCTCACCCAAAGTGAATATAATGACAACAATGGCTGTACCAGCTGTAGTGGCATACTCCAAAAGACCCACCTGATTTCCCAGCAATTGCATACTCCCCATTATCCCACATATGCTAAACACCAATATAAATGTACCTAGACCTTCTGCTAATATCTGCACGACAAATCATGGATGTATCATTTATAAACATGTTAATTTGCTGTACAAATTCAAAACATACAAAACTGTATTTTTCTTTTCCCCCTTAATGGCTTTATGATAATTATGAATTCCCACCACATTATTTCCGCTAGAAAAATAAAATAGGAATGAAGGAGTACAAATGAAACATACAACGCGTGCAGCATTTAAATTCATTCCGCCAGGTTCGAAGCCCAACTTGGTACATATCCCATCTTCATTCCTAGGCATTATTGCACCATGATGAGTAGCTCCCATCTCTTGATCATTCGATAATTGCCCGCTTGTCGATTCCCTGGTTCCTGAATGATCAGATGAAGATGAGCCTTCTCTGAACATCTGCAACTTGTTTTTTGTTTCTTTCTTTAGTTATATAATATATCCTTGAGAGAAAAATTATAGATATAGAATAGAAGAATAATGGTTCAAAGGTTAGTTGGAATTATAGAAAGGTTTTTGTGAGGTATAAAGAAGGTTGAAAGAACATCATCAAAGTTCTGAAGAAAGTATTATTGGGTTGGTTATATAGTTATAAATATTTGGAGCCACTTATATAATAATTTTTTTATGTATATAAAGGTAGTTTGTTTGTCACACACAATTTGCTCTCCTCCAAGAATGCTACCATTGGAAATTCAGGTAGGTAATGTGATGGTGTAAGCAACGTACACGTACATAAGCATAAGTTGTTTGCCAAACGACCATGCAAAGATAGCATGCATCACTTTTCCTGCTTAATCAACCGATCAATCAAAGCCGTAGTCCTAAAAGTGGATCTGTTACATGAACCTTTCGTGTAATCATCATTCATGAACAAAGATTAACAAAAAAAAAACAACAATATAATGATTGAATTGCTATAATGAAGTAGTAATGTACGTGTAGGACAGCKTTTTGATAATTGAATCACTTTTCCTTCATCAAATTTTCTAATGAGGTACATAATTTGCTTGGAATAACAAAATAAACAATTTAAAAATAAAGTAGTGAATGTTACCAGATTTTAGTGATATCAAAGAATTTGTTCCACTCATTCTGTTTCCCCTCCTCTTTTTTCTTTCAAATATCAAGTTCATATTTATGTGGGTAGAATTATTTGCATAATTGATCTATGTTTGTTTATTTATGTGAAAGGATTTACGACTCATATAATAACCTTAATGAGGCTAGCTAGTACGTAGGCCTGATTCTGCTGTAAAATGTAATAAGAGACGGTTTAGAATGTACAATCCCAATGCACGCAAGAGGAACTAGACATTCCCATCTTAGAGGCCTGAAAGACAAAAAAAACTAAGTGGAAGTATTTACAGCGTTACCATTATTAGGCCATATTTAGCGTTCAATATCCCAATTTTAGGTCAATATATGCTCATACTTACCACGATTCTTTGGCATTGGCAAGTAGTTAAAAGTTAGCTACAAGAAGCAAAGACCAGAACTTACTGCTCCAGGATATAAGCCAAGATAATCTCTAGAATGTCCATGTCCATATGCGTAAGTAGCCATGTAGGTCGTTAATTAAGTCGTTAGTCTATACTTTGGAAGGGCAAGGCATGGAAGGACACATGGTTCGTTGTCTGTTCAATCACCCGCAGAATGCAGGTCTTCACAAACTACCGTCGATTATTAGTTTATTACACAGTTTGGTAATAAAGCTAATAATGCAACAGTTATGTTGCAGCAGACCCCTTACAACATTAGAAGCGAGAGAATTAAACGCTTCGAAGTGCACTGCATTACATACATAAAGAACAGAATACTCTACAATTAGGGTACATCACAACTGAATATATATGCCTCGATCTTTATCTGATCAAGCCAATGAGAAACTAACCGCGATAACCATGACATTCTGGAGTAGTATGTCCTGGTCCCTGCATGTTAGCAATTATCACAACGTTTTGCATACAAAATAACAATTTCACACCTAAGCAAACCTCTTTGTGACTAGTTCTCTTATGAGGTTAAAGGCAAAGCTTAGCTCACATTTTAGTAATTCTTCTGCTCTTCATCCAGTACACCTTGTAACTACTTTATGGAGTAATTCGAAATCATACGAAAATCCATTTGTTAAAAAAAAAAAAAAAAAACTCATTCATAACTAGAATATAACATGACAAAAAACATTGATTTAAACAGATAGATTAATAGTACTACACTTTATAACCATATCTCCATATATGAAACATAAATCCAACCTTTTTTTCATCTTGATCACATTCACATCATTATTAAACTATATATGCTTCATGTATTATCCACTAGAAGTGAAGTTGAAGTTGCCACAAGTAGTCTGCCTAAACAACAACGAAGAGGTAAACCCAAGCCTAGACCTCGCAAGATCAAACTGCAGCAGGTTATCCTCCAACTGATACCCTCCTACTACAATCGCTGTTCTCGGGTTCTTTCCACCATCAACAAATCCAAGGCATAAAACATCATCGTTCACCTGCACCATCGAGTTCGCCCCGAACAACGTCCAATACACCGTCTCGTTCTGCAACACAAGATCGATCGCAGGCACGCCAGGCCCAACTCTGGTGCTGGAAAACGATGTGGTTTTGTAGCAAACTTTGAATGGAGCAACTGAGTTGACTCTTGGTATGTCACGTAGCTCATTGACAAAAAAGTCAGTCACGGCTTTGAAGATTGAGGTGTGCATCACCGTGTAAGGGTTGACTGTGCTGATCTTTGTGCCACCGTATCCTTTGCTGTCTATCATAAACAAGGACTTGTTTAGGGGTACCTCTTTTTCGTTGATTTTGATCGCTTTGACTCCGATAAAGTAGTCAGAGGACGGCTCGCCTGCAAAAGAGGCGGCCGCAGTACTTACAGGGTTGATGATCAAGGGTGTGTAGATAAGGCTGGTGGTCAAGTCGTCGTTCCTAGGGAGCAACCTGTATGGTCCGTCACCGAAGAAAACGACGCCATTTGAATTGGATGATGATGACAAACAGATTGCAAATTTTCTTGCAAAGCTGAAAGCAGAGGAAAATTGAGAAGGGAGGGATATTTTAGTCCTTCCCAGCCCAGCAATGCCTTGGACACCATTTGCTAGGCCTTGAAGTAAGGAGGRGGGCCCACATGTGAACAGGAAATGGGGTACAGACACAATTGGGCCAGGGGTTGACCCGTCCGTGGAGTTGACTCTGACCACATCGGAGGCGAGCTCGCCTCCTGTGGCGGTGTTGATGAAGGGGTTCTCAGGGAAGAGACCACACGTGTTGTTGTTACACCCCGGTCTAGGGGGTGCGTTACACGTACCACATGAGTTGGAGTTGGCGAGAGAGCATTGGGCGGAGTTGCAACGAGCAGGGCGGTACGTGGAGGAGACGTAGGATCGATCGCAGTCAACCCATAAAAAATTACCACCAAGGTGGATGGTCAACGGGACAGAGACAGGAGGTGTTCTTTGAGTGAGCTTTGTTGTGTATTGGAGGGTAGACGCGTCCTTGGACACAGGGAGGACTAGTGCTTCTGGGCGAAAGGAGGTGGCAGCCGAGGCAAAGCAAAGATAGGAAAGGAATACGAGTAAGAATATGTGGTGTCGATGGTGGTCGGGGAAAGAGGTCATCATGGTGTAGGTAAGTAGAGCCGTAGAGGATGCGAATTAATTTGATGTAGATTGTATGAAAAATAATGAGGGCGAGGTGCATAATATATAATGATGAATAATGATGGATAAGATGAAGAATGTAGCAGGATTAGTATTGCAAGTTAAGTACGTGGGAATAAATAAAAGATGGGTTGAAATTATTGAAAAAATGTCAGGAATGACGACTAGAGTTGCCTGATTTGTCGCTCAATAATCGCCTTGCTACATTGGCAATTTGGCACGTCCCACCAACACAGTTCTGGAATATGAGATCAATCATTGACGGCGATTTACAATTTTTTCTCTAATCTTATCGGTGCGTGAGTGTTGCGTTTGTTGGTTATAAAAATTTCATTGACTACTATTGTTTGATTCAACTCTAAGCATAAAGTTATTTCGTAATTAAATATACATCTATTAATTTATGACAATATTACACATTAACTATTATAATTGTCTAAATAAGGTTAAAAAATCCATAAAAGCCCCTTAGCATTATATAGTGGTCTCAACTCTCGAATTTTTCAATATGAGATTTATCACCACAACACTTCTCCTTAATTTCAATGTAGAACAACACATTCACTCACATGTGTGTTGTACACGGGCTCAACACAGTCTCTTCACTCTATTTTATTTCTAAATAAATAACGCTACTTTAACCTCTATTGTTTTGCAATACCATTAAGAAAAAATTGATTTTAATAATTCAAACTTTTGGTCGTCTGCTCGTAATAATCCCTATTCAATTTATTCCCAAAATAATCTCAACTCGATACCCCCATCTTCCCAAAACAATCCACTCATTATCATAACATGCTAAATCAGGTTAATCAACCGYTTACTTCCCATTCCCCCACCCCTTTTTCCCAAACAACAACACCCAACACAACAGCAACAACAACCACCATAGTAGRAGCTTCTTTCACTTTCTTCTTTGTCCCACCTTTTTTCTCTCTCTCATCCTCTCAATCATCCTCATCTACTCACTCAAACCCATAAGAAAATCTCACAAAATCACACAATTCACTAAAATTCCTCACATTATTTCACTACAATTTCTTTTATTTTTTCATTTTAAACCCAAATTTCTGGGTTTTCTAACGAAAATTTAGGGTTTTGGGGGGTTTAATTTTGGTTTGTAAATTTTAGGAATTTTGGATCTTAATTTATGCGAAACTTTATGGGTCGTGCTCGAATTTTGTGGGGATTATTTGGTACGAAATTTAGGGGAATTTCTTGAGTTTATTTGGGGTTGAATTTATTTGAGTTTTCCATGGGCAAATTTGGTCYGATTTTGGCAAGTTTTAACCTCAAATTTTCGTATACTAAGGCATGAGACTGAGTTTCCAGTTGATTTTCTGGGATTTTGGCAAGTTTAGACCTCATTTTATTGTCCTAAGGTTTGGAATTGAGGTTCAAGCTGATTTTCTGGATTTTTTTTCCTCATGGGTGTTCAAAAATTGGTCGATTTTGGTGCCATCTGGGCTTGTTGTGGTGAGTTCGTGGGTGGTTGTAGGGGTTTTCGTGGGGTGGTTTGTGGGGGTTTTCATGGCCAGGGTGGGTGTTGGTGCGGTTGGGGTAGTTTCGTGAGTGGGTGGGTGTTGGTGTGATCGGGGTAGTTTTTCGTTGGTGGGTGGTTGTAGGTGCTAGCGGTGGTGGTTGATTTTTGGATGGTGGGAAGGAGAGAGAGTGTGAGCTGGATTATGAAGGTGAAAACAAAAAAGAAAAAAAAAGAAAAATAGAATAAATTAACCTGCTTAGCAGGTTGTAAGTCACGAGGTATGTTTTGGGAAGATGGGGTACCGAGTTGGGATTATTTTGGGAGTAATTGAATAGGTATTATTACGAGCGGACGGCCAAAAGTTCGGATTATTAAAATCAATTTTTCTTACCATTAATCTTGTAAAGGTTCGTTGATGATAGCCTCTTTCCTTATTTTTCTTTTGCTTTTATTTTGTTGCAATAAATCCCTTATTTACTCTCTTTTTCATAGATTTATCATTCTATTCATGAAATTTATCATTGTACTTGTGAGGGTTATCATTTTCCTCGTGACTTATTTTTTCGTTCATTATTAGATTTATCTTTTTTCATCATGAGATTTTTTGGGGGAATGTATGTTTAGCTTTCATTGGAAATTACTTTATTGATGGAAATTAATTAGCACGAGATCACAATAAAATTTTTGTACTTCCAACATATTCATGAGAATCGAATATTCGAATCAAGATATGTATGAAAAGTATTGCAGATTGATAGAACACCTCACAAAAAGTTACATGAAAGAATAYCGATGTTTAAAAGGAGCAATTGTACTACTCCATCTGTTCCACTAAATTCCTATTACTTCTACTTTACACGTTTGTTAATGCACAATTTACAAGTTAATGAAATATCTTTAATTGTACATGAGTAAAAATAATAAAAATTGGATTTTAATAAACTACTTGTTAATACGATTCTAACAAAACTCCACTTGACTATATTCACTCTTATATAATGAACAGTTTCGATTTTCCTTGGCATGAATTCAGTACGTGGAATGGTGGGAGTAATAGGTATCTTAGGTATCTCTTATAGTGATCTAATATTTGTCAAAGTTTATTTTAATTTGTTTCATTTTATTGTATTATATATTTGGTTGTTATTGATTTCTATTGTAGATGTTGTATGACTTTTCAATAAACGAATTAATTTTCCCTTGTTTTTAAAAAACCAATATAACTAACTTTTTTTTAATTTAAAAACTAGAAAATGTTAAACATAATCCTAAGGTCTATATTTAAGAAACTTAAAATTGAAATAAAAAATTTGTATCAAGTATTTATTGTCTCAAATGATGTGTTATTTTGTCCTAAATTCCTAAATTATTTCCATTTCAAGAAAAGGATTTAATGCTTATATATAACCCTAGGTTACGTTTAACATTGTCTTTTTTTTTTTTGAAGGGAATGTTTAACATTGTCCTTAAAAAAAGTATCTTTTAACTTCTTATATGCAACTTTTAATGTTCTATTTAGCTTGTTCGTGTTTAAAAATGTCCAAATGACATGTTGATTGATACAAGTAATTTTTTTAGAATTTTTTTATTCTAAGAGAGCTACAAACCTACAAGGATAGGATGAAAATTGATCCAATATATCTTGAAATTCGGGAGGTAAATTTAATCCTTTGAGCTATCTCTCACTCCCTTTAAAAGTAATGATTTTTTTTTTGTCTAGTCAAAAGGAACTATGATTAATACAAGTAGGCTTCGTTTGGTTATTGGGACTAAATGGTTAAAATGAGAATGGATTTTATTGTAATTTAAATAGGAAAATCCCTTAAAATCAATATATATATAGAGAATGAAATTGCTCACAACTATGTTTCCACGGGAATTAATCTTACCTCAAACTTATGTTTTTCTCTGCATGGGGACACAATTTTTTTAGGAATTTTATTACCACTCATTACCACTTGGGGAAGTAGGAATGAAAATTTAAGAAGAGAATTGGACTTTCTTTTAGGGGTGAAATTATATTACCATGAGAATGAACTTGATATTTCTTCACAAATTTACACGCAAATTTATTTCCATTATCACCATATACTACCAACAACCTAACGAGACGATAATGATTTTTATCGATCTTGTCTAACTGAGCTATGAGCCTATGACTAATAGTCTAATACAAGTAATGATTTATATCTATCTTGTCTAAAGGAGGGGCCTGTTTACTTCAGCCTAATTTCAATTTAGTTCAGTTTCATTTGGTTCAGTTCAGTTCAGTTCAATTATTGAAGTCAGCTCTATTCAATTCAGTTCAGTTCAGTTCAACTTAATTATTTTGTAACTAATTTGATATTAACGATAATGATCATAATGATGATAATAATAATCACAATAATAATAATAATAATAATAATAATAATACTAATATAACAAGAATGATGATATTATCGATAATGATAGTAGTAGTAGTAGTAGTAGTAGTAGGAGTAGCAGCAGCAGCAGCACAACAGCGGAGCAGCGGCAGCAGCAGCGGCAGCTGCTCCGGGAGCAGCAGCAGCAGCAGTAGTAGTAGTAATTATTATTATTATTATTATTATTATTATTATTATTATTAAAATTATTCTTATTGTTATTATTATTATTATATTAATTCTAAGTTAAACATTTCAATTTAATATCATTAATCCCAACTTTCAAGTTATATTATGAATTAATATTATTTAAATAGTAAAATATTAATTTAAAAATATATAATTAGTAATAGTAAAATACTAATCCCAAGTTTAATATTATTACAAAATTAAATATTAAAATAAGTTAATTAGTTAAATATTAATCCAAATATTTACTCCGTATTATTAATAATAGTTAAATATAAAGTTAAATATTAATCCAAAAATATACTGTTGTAGGCGTGTGTCCTTGTCGGGCCTATGTCCTATGTCGATTTTGAATTGATCCCGTACGTGATGAGTGTGTTGGGGTGTGTTGTTGATAGAGGAGATCATCACTATGCCTATATAGGTTAATCACGAATGCCCGAAATATTGGTGCCAAACTAATGGCCCCACCGTTTGGTCTAGCAACRAGAGTGTACGTGGGTTCGGAGATATGGTACGGATAAAATCTTTGACCCAACCCGCCCACATGTAGCGGCCTTGCTCTACTCGATCTTATTGTACTTCCATAAATCATAGTCATTTAATTCAAAGAGCCTGTCGATTTGATCTTAGAAAGCGCACTAAAAACAATACAAGATTTTATTTCTATTAAGCATGCATTGCTACCTATCCTAATGATTGTGATCACTTCGAATTAATCAAATTAATATGGTGCCTAAAATCTATTCGTCCATGATTAATCTAAAATTAATGTGATTCAAGTAAATTCCGGTGTTGATCATTAAGTAATCGAAAGAGTCATAGGCACAAAAGATCAAGAATAATATTTATAGAAATCAAAATTTAAATATATACAAATCAACTTACCTTGTATCGCTATCAGCCCAAAAGAAAACAAAGTTTAGTATCAAAGCTTTGCTTACAATTMAATCGTTTATCACAACAAAGAAAATCGTTAGCATTGACAATTATAATCAAAATGATTGCGATAAGTCGAAAGTGATTGAAAACAAATGAATTTACATGATTGAAAACCAAAAAGCAAAACGAAATTCAATGTATTATATTAATCAAAATTAATAACAAGAGAAGTTATAAAGAGTTTGATTGAATAGCTACAGAATTTGTACCTAAATCCGCAAAGATACGACTCCAAAAGCTGCGATGAACTCGAGGCACTTTTGATTTTGAAAGTCGTTTGTGTTTATGGATTGAATTTGAATGACGGAGACTTTTGAGAGGTTTGAAGTGCACTTCGTATGATGATTTCCGTTGATCGAATATTGATTTTCGTTGATCTTCGATTAAGCACCGAAAGCATGTATTTATATGCGTTTTGGAATAAGGTAGATATAATTAGAATTAAGAATACAGATAACCACCGTATATACGGTCCAGGAACCGTATATACGGTCACTTCATCCGTATATATGGTTATCCTAACCGTATATATGGATGGTGTTGACGTGGCATGATCTGACGCTCAATTCTACTTATATCTATCTTTCATTTCGGAATTCTTATTCGTATTTTTGCATCTAATTGCCATCCGATTTAATCTTTATCCACTTTTGGATAAACTTGGTGGACAAGTTTAATTTTTTAAAATATTTCGGATAATTTCCGAAATTTCTGAATTTATCTACGAATTTATGAATTTATTTATTTTCGAAAATCATTTTATAAAACTTTTAAAAATCACAAAAAATCAAAGAAAAAATCAGAAAAATAATCTAAAAATACTGACGAACTTAGAAAAATGACAAGAACAAAATGAAAATTGGAAATTAGAGAAATGACTTATAGAAAATATTCTAAAAAATCCTAAAAATAAAGAAAAAAGGCTAAAATAGAAAATAAATAAAAATAAATACTTTTCGCCTACTTATGGACTCTAGGTGTATGATTAGGAACTTAACTTTATCTCGACTTGTGCAAATGGGTATGGTTTATGAATTTTGTCGCAACTTTTGGAATCAAATCTATTTCAAAATGTCATACTTTTCCTCACCGGCTATTCAATTTGGGGAGACATTTTTAGGTGTCTACAACTGTGTAATAATAGTTTAATCCAAAGTTAAATATTAATCCATGTTTAATATTAATCCAAAGTTATATATTAACCTAAATTAAAAAGTTAAATATTAATCCAAAGATATTTTATTAATAACAATTAAATAATAATCTCATTACTATATAGTTAAATAGTTATTTATTTATCCCAAGATTAATAATATTAATCCAAAGTTAATATTTAAATTTAATTAGTTCAGTTCAACTCTGTTAAATTCAGTTCAATTCAATTCTATTGACTTCAATTAATTTAAAGGACCCCAGCTATGATTTTTATTATCATTTTGAATGATAGAGGCATTTCTAGATTGGTAGTTCTTTCATTTTGAAGAGATAAAAGTAAAGATATGACTTCCCATAAGTAGGTTGACTAGCTAATGTTAACTTGGACTTTTACAAACTAGTTGCATTTTGGTTTAAGAGTGTCGGTGATAATTTTTTGCCCATATTTAGGGCGTGTTCGGCGTAGCTTTTTTAGGTAGCTTTTAGCATTCTGACTAGATTAAAAAGCTACTTGATTAATTTTATTACTGTTCGGCAAGGTAGAGTAGCTTTTAGCGTTAAACGCTACCTTTTTCAAACGCTAGTAGGAGTAGCGTTTTAGCTTTTAGCTTTTAAGCTAGGAAAAAAAGCTACTTGGTAATTAATTTTCTTCTATTATAAATACAACCGCTACTTCTGCCGAACACTCATATTGACAATTTTAGTTTCGTCCGCTACCCGCTACTTCTAACGCTACTTACTAGCTTTTAAGCTACCCGCTACTTATACCGCTAAAAGCTACTTCAAACGCTATCATCGCCGAACACGCCCTTAATTGAATAGCTTTCTAATAATGACTTTATGAATCTGAAAATTCTGAAGTTTGTTTTTTTTCCTAAGAGAGAGTTACGAGGAAAAGGATGAAAACCCATCCCAAAATCCCAAGGAAGTGAGAGGATAATTTTAATCACTTAAGTTATCATAACTCTCTTCTAATAAATTAAATGAATATTTTAATTTACTTACCTTTGTTTGATAATTTGTCAACACCATCACAAGAATCGGGCTAATCAGCTAATTACGTACAATTAGCAATCTGGGGTAAATGCATGATCCTCATACTAAAGGCAAGTTTATCCCAAGACTCTAAGACTCTCTTTCAGACTCTGTCACATCAGCTTTCCACTAACTTTTTACTTTCAAGACTCACATCAAAACTTTCTACATTTTCAAACTTTATCCCAAGACTCTAATCAAGACTCTCTTTATATTCTTTAAAAAAAAATGATAAAAAGTTTTTTTCATTTTATATTTAAAAGTAAAAAGTTAAATTTGGTAAAAAAAAAAAGACCCAATAAAACTTGAACACTTGTCCAAGTTGAGTCTTGAATGGAGTCTTGATTTTCAAAACTCCACTCAAGACTCTAGTGAGTCTTAGGYAAGATTATCCCTTAAGACTTGAGGGAGTCTCACCTCAAGACTCCCCTCAAGACTAGGGATAATCTTGCCCTAATCATATAGCTTGTGATCTGAATCCTGCTATTTTCAAGTACTATGGCTTGTGGCTTAGCTCATCGCAGGACAATTCTGTTATAGTTTCGTACATTGATGGTTTTTGGGTTGCCTATTCAAACAGCTGTCGTTCTATAACTGATTATGTCATTTTCTTTGAGATAATATAGCATTGTTTAGCTAGGACTCCAAAAAGCAACATAATTTTCTAAATCTTCCATTGAATACTGAGCAGTCGTCCATACTCTCTATCTTGGTTTCTTATTAATTGGACTGGAGTTGTCATTCCAATATCCTATTAATCTTATTTAAAATGTAATGATTATGTTTTAACAATTCAAATTACAAATGTTTCTTTCTCACATAGTTAGAGTTGCATACTTGCATGTAATAAAGGAACATGCTTAATGAAGCTTTTGTGATTATACATTCCCTACAACTAAAGCTGAGTGAAGAAATTCGTTTGACAGAGATAGTGGCTCATTCGTTTAACGGCAGATAATGATGATGCTTTGGTACGTTGATTTACAGTGGCTCATTCGTGGGACCATTTAGTTTGATCTCTTTGGTATCACGAAGATGATCTGATGATGTCTCAAATTTGTAATTAAGTAGCTAAGCTCCTGTGCTAATTCAAGTTGCCGCATTTTGTTGACTATAGTGCTATATTTGACCAGAGAAATCTTGTACGGAATACGATATACGTGATACTGTCATTCTTCCTCTCGTGTAATAAAAATTACAAACTTTTTTACACCGAGCAAGGTTATGATCATTCGAATATTCGATCACAACAATTTTATGCGAGGTTGAATCCACGCCACCAATTGTAATTTCTAAATTATCACTCCCTTTCATTTTCAGTCATTATTATTTTCTTTTCCCTATGGTATAATACTACTCCCTCGGATTCTTTTTAATTGCACAATTTCCTTTTTGGGAGTCAAAAATAGTAAACTTTGATCAATTTTTTTTGGCAAATTTATAATGTATAATATATTCAAATGAGATGTTGTTAGATTCGTCTTAATGGATAGTTTATTAATATCAAATTTTTATAATTTTTTAAACAATACAATTTACGTTATTAGTAYTCAAAGTTGTATATTAAAGAGTGTACAAAATGAAATGGTGCAAGTAAAAAGAATCGAAGTGAGTAATAAATATCCTTAAAGATAATATTAGCCTCCAAGAAAACTCCTTTGCTCAAGTTTCCTTTAAGAATCTAATACGGAGTACTTTATATAGAGTTACTCATCTACTAATACTATGGCCTATGGGTAAACCATTTGCCAAGTAAATCYACATGATTTTATTTTCACCTTGACCGGTCATAGGTGGCTTGCTTTCATTATTGAAGTCCAACATTGGAAACCATTGATTCCTACACAACTTGCATCAACTTTAACACCCAAAACTCTTATCCACTTTGGATATAAATGCAACCAAATTGTCAACTCTTTTCCACATCTCATCATCATTCATCAAACACCAACACCCAAAAATGGCCTCCCACTACAACACCTCACTACTACTTACCACTGCCATCCTGTTACTTTCCTATCTCATACCATTAGCGTCTAGTTCACCTTACACCCTTCCAATCATCAAAGACTCCTCAAAACCACAATACTACACCTCCTTCCTCTTAGGAACTCCCCCTTTTCGCGTCAAGCTCTCCATTGATCTCTCCAACCCGTGGTCCTGGTTCACTTGTAACTCCGTCGGCAACAACGAAACCTTCTACGAGCCRGTCCCCAACAGCTCCACATACCGCCCCATCCGCTGCTCCAACGCCACCTGCGACCCTTACGAAAGCCACTTCTGCTACGACTGCGACTACGCCACTTGCGCCGCAGCCAAGGGCAAAACTTGCGGCGCTGAGCCCTATGGTCCTTACCTCTACACCCACGACGTACAAGGCCACTTCATTGCTCCCTTGATCGTCGACAAAATCACCATCTATAAATCACCAAATGTTCAAGTGAAAACACACTTGTCTAATTTTCCTTTCACTTGTGGTTATATTTCCGAGCTTAAAGGTTTATCACGTTACACTAAGGGGGTGTTGAGTTTAGCTAGGAAGGATTCTTCGTTACCTTCTTTGATCTCCAAAACGTTCAAAGTCCCACGTAAATTCGCTCTTTGRTTGCCTTCGTCTTCGAGCACCGGTGTCAATGGTGCTATGTATTTTGGGGGTGGACCGTATTTTTCACCCTCCTTGTCTTTTGCTACAACAAGCATRGTCGTAAATCCAGTSGACGTTGGTGTCACATTCTACAAGGGTAAATCATCGGTTGATTATTTCATCAATGTCAAATCCATTCTGGTAGATGGTACACCGATTAAGATTAACTCAAATTTGCTGACAATCAATAAAAATGGTATCGGAGGAACAAAGCTCAGTACCATTGACGGATACACGACGCTTCACAGTGAGATATACAAAGCTCTTGTCGACTCTTTTAGTGCTAAGGCGGCCGCCATGAAGATAACCAGAGTGGGGTCGGTGAGCTCATTTGCGGCATGTTTTAGCTCGAAGAATATCGTCGGCAGTAAGACGGGACCAAAAGTGCCSATAATTGACATTGTGCTAGACGGGAATAGTAGATGGAGGATTTACGGAGCGAATTCGATGATAAAAGTGTCGAATGATGTGAGGTGCTTAGCATTTATCGACGGTGGTTCAGGAGTGAAGACGTCGATTGTTATAGGTGGGAAGCAAATGGAAGATAATCTCATAGAATTCGATTTAGAGTCGTCTAAGTTAGGGGTTACATCTTCTCTGCTTAACTTTGGCACAAGTTGCTCTCAATTTAAGGGACTGTAATAAATAGCAATGTRGAATTCTCGATTGTAATAAATACTGGATTACTGGGTTACATTAAGTACCGATTATAATAAAAGTAGTCATGCTAGATAGCAATGTCGCCCAAATCTCTATTTTATAAAGAAATTAGATTATTGCTTGAGCAAATGCTCAGTTTCAAATAGTTGTGCTCCAAATCAATATAAAAACAAATTCAACTTTCATTATATTTTTCCGAATATTTTCATCCACACATTTATTTATTTACTAGACTTAACATGTTAACTAATTTACTCAACTTTRTTAGCTAATTTATTCAACTCTTTTACCTATGGAAAAATTGACAACAACTACCTACTTTTTTTCCAACTTTGAAAACAACTACCCACTTTTTTTTTTGAAAACAACTACCCACTTTTTATATATGACTTTGTGAACCACTACCCACCCCAGATTTCAGGTGACCAAAACCACCCAACACGACGTGGGCCCCACTCCTTGCCTGTTTTCCGACCAAGCCCCTCCCTTAACAATATGAAATGACCACAATACCCTCCTTTTATTTCTTTTTTCTTATTTCTCTCTTCTTCTTTTTTCTTTCTTCTTCCTCCTTCTATTCTGATTCTTTCACTCTCTCTCTCTTCTATCATCTCTCATCTCATGGTCACTCATTCCAACTCAAATTTCACAATAAAATCTKACAAACACTCACCAAATTCACTCTCAAACTCACTAATCACTCAAWTTTCTCACAAAAATCAGATTTTTCGAATTAAACCTAATTTTCTGGGTTTATTTTCGAAATTTTGGGGGTTTAGGGTTCATACAATTCGAATTTTGGGGGCTTTTGAGTGCAATTCCGGGCAGAAAATTTACAATGTGGTTCGAAAATTTTGAGCCCTTGCTCGTGCTTGCTGCTGCTCTCGTGCGTCGAAGGGGCGGTGGAAGGGGATTCTAAAGAGCCATATGCCACCATGGATAATGCAGGTACTTACAATGCTCTTCTGGCTACTGTGACGAATTGGTGCACTGGACTTTACAAGCCKCTATAGTTGGAGAGCTGATTAAATCAATGCATCCAAGTGTATTTCTTAATTTGATTGTACAATATTAATAAGCTAATTAAGCAAGCAATTCGAGTTGGAAGGGAAAATGTTAATAACAAATCAAAGACACAAAGAAATTCGAATGCAGCGTACTGATCCATAGSAGCCCTGCTGAGCTTGATGCTCTGCTATTGTCGTTGTTGATGCTCTGCTTTGATTTTGTGTTTGGGGGGTTTTGTTCAATTGATTTTGATTTTGATTTGTGGTTTTAATTGAACAAAGAAATTAAAATGTAGATATGATTGACAATGGAGATGAGAGATGAGAGGAGAGAGAGTGTGTGAAAGAAGTCAGAAGAAAGAAAGAAGAAAGAAAAAAGAAAAAATAAATAAATGGAGGGCATAAGGGTCATTTCCAGCATTCCGGTGAGGGATTTGGCCGAAAAACAGGCTTTCGTGGGCCCCACATGCGCTTTGGTGGTTTTATTTCACCTGAAATCAGGGGTGGGTAGTGGTTCGCAAATTTTATGAAAAAAGTGGGTAGTTGTTTTCAAAAAAAAAAAGGGTAGTTGTTTTCAAAGTTGGAAAAAAAGTGGGTAGTTGTTGGCAATTTTTCCTTTACCTATCTTACTTAATTCTTAATCATCCTGCTAAAATGAAATAGAACAACTAAAAAAAAGAATGAAGTATGTATATATGATTCTTATATAATAACAAAACATCTTTATTTATCAAATTCAATTACTTCATAAAGGATATACAAAATATTCTACAATTATATAATCAAGCATTTTTGAATCATTATTTTCAAAGCACATTTATTATACTACTTAATAATTGTTATGTTATCTTTTTTTAGCATACGAGGGAAGATTGAAATAGTGGGGATTACTTTAATTTAGTTATAGTATACTAGTATTTTTTGCACGCTATGCGTGCATGTCAAACTAATGTATAGTATTTGTAAACATTAATTAGTTATTTGTTCGTGTTACAAATATTAGTACTAAATTTAATTTTATTTGTTATTACATCTTTAATCTATGTTGTGTTTGTAGTTTGTTTGTAAATAAATTTTTATATATATTATTAAACGAGAGATGTATAAAACGGAGGAAAAGCTGTGCTTAAATAAAGTGAAAAAAATTATGTATAGTTTTGATAAAGTAAAAAAGTTTGATTAACATAGTAGAGAGTATGATACTAAATGATAATCAATTTATAGTTAGGTTAAAATATTAAATAGTAGTAAAATTCATGTTAAATTTTTTCGTTTTCTCTCTATTAATTAAGTTACATTGTCCAAATAATTTTTACTCAATTTTTCATGCACAATTCATTTCTAACATGTCTAATACTAGAGCCGGCGAAAACTGACCCAACCCGATAACACGACCTGAACCTAACCTGAAATAAGCGGGTTAGGGTTGGGGTTTTTCAACCCGTTTATGTATATGGGTCAACCTGAACACGACCTGATTTAAAACGGGTTAGAGTTAGTTCAGATGTCAACCTGAAAATAACCCGCCTAACCTGCCTTAGCTAAACGGGTTAGTTCAGCGGGTTCAACCCGATTTTAACCCAATTAAACCTGATTATTTCCTAATAGTCCAACTTCTAATACTTTTATTTTATTGGGCTGGCCCAACTTATTTTTTACCCACATATATATTAAACCTAAATTACTAAACGCCTCTTCATACACTTCTACTTGCCATGCTATTCAGACATTCAGTCTTCATTTTCGCCCTCTTCATTTTCGCCTCTTCAATTTCGATACAATTCATCTTCAAAGTTCTACTGTTATACAAGTTACAATTCATCCAAAGTCCAAATCGATATTTGCTGTGCTGATTCTTCTTCATACTCGACTGTTCCCAAGTAAATTACGTTTTTTTTTTAATTTTCGATTTTTTGTTAACAATACTTGTCGATTTTATGAATTACTTGTTCGATTACTTGTTATGTAATCATATATATAATCTGTTTTATGAATTACTTGTTCGATACTTTTAATGTTAAATCAATTATAATCTGTTTTATGAATTACTTGTTCAATACTTCTGATGGATCAATATATAGTTATGAAGTATAATCTGTTTAATCAATTATAATCAATATAATGTAAAATAATGTTAATCAATTACTTGTTCGATTTATGAATTATAATCTGATGTTATGAATTACTTGCTGATTTATGAATTTTCACTTTTTATAATTGATTTATAATCTGATTATTGTTAGTGAAATTTGTGTTAATTACTTGTTAGTACTCTTAATTTATATCTGATTATTGTTTAATGGTTTTGTAGAAATGGATCCTATTGAAGTGGTGGAAAATCATGTCTTGAAGGTTGACGACAATGTGCCACTCCAAGTCCACCGGAAAGTGCTCAACCAAGCCCAAATCCAAGCCCAAGCCCGCTGATCTGACATTTGAATGTCTACTACTTATTCTAGACTTTATTATTAGTATTATCTATATTATGGAACTTATTAATGTTTTAATATTTGGTGAACTTATTTTGGACAGTATTTGGACAAGTATATCTACTATCAATATGCAATATATTATATTATTATTATTGAATGAAAAATCAGCTCATTTGGCATTGTGGCAGCTTATTTTTCAGGTTATAAAATAGTGTAAACAGGTTTGAATTCAGGTCAGTTTAGACGCCAATAGGTGCTTGATACATAAATAGGTTACACGGTTAGGTTCAGGTCAACCCGAACCGAAAAAAAATCAGTTAGGGTTGAGTTCGACCCATTTATCTAACAGTCGGGTCAGGTTGAGGTTCAACCCGTTTATAAAGCGAGTCAACCTGAAACTGATCCAACCCGACCTGATTGCCAGTGCTATCTAATACTCTAGATAAAGCAATAATCAACTTCAATAAACATCTAATTGAAATTTCAAATTTTATTCCATGCTTCAATATGTATTGACAAGAATTAAAAAAATTGCATTAATATGGCAATGGGCATTTAATTTAATTTTAATTTTATTTTTAAAAAGGGCCATTATTTTCATAAGGTATAATTGTATTTTTGAAGGGGGAGATAAATGGGAGATAGTGAATTAGTGACAATTAACGTGGACATTATATCTACYGAGTAAGTTACATATGCTATAATATGTATGGAGTATGTTACATATGGTACTCCTTCCGTTCCTAAATGTTGTATACATTTAAATCTTGACAATATTCATAAATGAGAGAAAGCTCTAAATTTCTCCTAACATATAAGTCAAAATATAGTGCTGTAGGGTATTGTTTGATTCGTCTCAATGAGTACGACAAAATTATATAATTTTTATAATTTTTGTTAATGCATAATTAAAGATATGATTCAAACAAAATGTGAACTGACATGTGTGCTAAACTAAAATGGGTAAAACATTTAGAAATGGAGGAAGTATAATATTAATTGATATCCTAACATTATTTTCACAACTTGAAAATATTTTCTAACAAACTAATTTGATGGATAGTCGGTTTTCTGATTCTTTGTCAGAATCAAGCGGGTGGGTCAGGTATCAGGAAGACAAGAAGACAAGTAGCATCGCTAATCCAACGCTCTAACACGGTTTAACCAGAGTTCTGATACAAGCAGCCCAGTGCTGCATTTAATAATGCTGCCCAGGGGTATTTTGGTAATTTTATGGTGGGCCCGTTTGACTTTTTGTATTTTTTTTTTTACAAATCATAGTGTGATTTACGTGTGATTTTATCATATCCACGATTCATTTTACCATATCCTAGGTTCATTTTCACGAATCTTAGTATGAGTTTGTCATATCCCATATTCATTTAATCATATCCTATCATTAATTCATTTTGTCATATCCTTGATTCATTTTATCATATCCTGTGTTCAAAATAACCAATCTTAATGTGATGTTGTCATATCCTTGATTCATTTAATCATATCCTATCATAGTGTGATTTTGTCATATTTTATACTTTGATTTGCAAAAAAAAAAAAAATATATATATATAAAATAAAATAAAATAAAAATTAAATATGCTTGTGGGGCCCACTGGATTGCATTGTCTTATGCAGCACTAGGCTGCATAAAACATTCCTCGTTTAACCACAATCAAACTTTATATCTATAATGTGATTTTATCCAACAATAATAATAAAATAATTCTAATAATAATGTGTTGATTTGTATGTAGATCATCCCCCCCACCCCTCTTGAAAAAACTTGTCTCAAGTTTTGTAGTAACAAACCATGCAACCAAGCATATGCGACATCCCATAGTAGCGTGTAGTAAAATTTTAGGTTCTTTAACATGTACTCCAATAACATCAACGGACAAATCATAGGTGTGAAGTAGTGATTTCCGTAAATGAATTAAGAAACCGTCCTCATTGTTCTTTACAAACGTTTCCATCTTTCAAAGACTCAAACTTAATAAGGGTCAGTTCTGAGATCCACTTTATGTGCTATGTCATATTTTGTCGCTAAAATCACTTATAATTCTTTTAGATTCGCATGAACATAGTTTTCAATAGATGCGCATGAAAAAAATGGTTAGATTTAATGGGTAGTAGAATTTCATTAATAGTGTGAAAGGAATATGATATTGCTTTGTACGAAATTCATCGATTTCTGTTCTGACTGTAATGAGTATTGTACTAACCTTTTCTTCCATGATGCAACTATTTTGAGCGATTGATCGATTCTGCTCGTACATTCTCATCATGTGCATCAAAACTCAAGGATAGAACATTTGTAGAAGCCAAAGTTTCCACCATATTCATATCTTGGGTATTTTCTTTAACAACACATGTTATAGCTAGTTTTTTCTCGTCAATTTGAGGAGAAGGAACATTGTTTTCTTGTTCAGTTTCGTTAGAATTAAGGGAGCGAGTGATTACCTTTATCTTCTCGAATATTCTCCTTTGGTCGTGGCTTGCTTATAGTAGGGTGCAACACGTATCTCCTCCTTTCCATCAACACGTATCTCATTGTCATGTATTAGATTTCGATCAAATTGTCATGGTCGTCCAATTAATAGATGACAGCTTGACAAGCGTTCATACGTATGTTATCACACGCAGCAAAGTTCATCCTTGTAGGGACTTATAAAAATAACTTACCAAAGCATGTTTTTACACCTTGAGATTAGCAGAATCATCCACCAAATTCAACCAGTACGGCGTTGAATGTATCCTTCTGGAAAGACATAATTTTTCCACCATGCTAGGAAGGGCCTTCATGAAGTTAGGAAGTTAGGAGTTAGACAATCAAATTCAATGTTATGTCCTTGAAGAGCCCATAGAACTGGACTGTACCACCAAAAACAAGTATAAACCGGACTGGCAGACTGCATGAGTTGGCCCCTTCATCAAGTAGTTGTCATATTTGAAAAGTCTRCCTTCTCTCAATTTGACCAAATAAAATCAATGTTGACCCATTTTTTCATAAATGCCTTATCTACTCCTCACATTTAGTATGTTATAYATAAACTTTGATTCCCTCACTTACTATCACATTGTATCACCACACCATGACTTACTCCATGCACCACCCTCTCTTTGTTATCTGCCTTCTAATCACCACCACATTTGCCGCCTCTACGGCCCGCCCTAAAGCCTTGATCCTCCCCGTCTCGAAAGACGCAGCCACACTTCAATACATTCTCCCAATCACACAAAGAACCCCTCCTAAACGCTTCCCTACAACCCTCGACCTAGGCGGCCCATTCCTATGGGTCAATTGTGACCGAAACTACGCCTCCTCCACGTACCGACCCGCTCGGTGCAACTCGGCCTCATGCTCTCTGGCCAACTCCATATCATGCGGTACGTGTAACGGACCTTCTAAGCCGGGGTGTAACAACACCACGTGCGGTCTCTTTCCTCAAAACCCTTTCACCAACACCGCCACRGGAGGCGATCTCGCCTCCGACGCAGTCCGAGTCAACTCCACCAACGGTGCAAACTTGGGCCCGATCGTTACTGTGCCCAATTTGCTCTTCTCTTGCGCACCCACCTTCTTACTAAAAGGCCTAGCAAGAGGTGTCCAAGGCATTACTGGCTTTGGCAGGACTAAAATCTCACCTCATTCTCAATTTTCCTCCACTTTTATCATCCCTAAAACATTTGCACTCTGCTTAACTTCAGACTTGACAAGCAATGGCGTCATCTGAAAGGTTGAGGTGTGGAGCAAGGTTGAAAGTAGAAGGAAGGTTGAACTGCTGCATGGCGGGGCGCCAAATCAGTGGCGTGGCGCCATTGCATTCTGGAAGCTGGCAAATGAGCAAAACAAGAGACAGTTGGCTGTGGCTTGGCGCCACTCAGGTGGCGTGGCGCCATCCTGGTGGCGCGGCGCCATTGGGATGGCGGCCCGCCATCTGCTCTCTGGAAATTCGCGGTTTTTGCTCTGTTTTAAGCGGTGAAGCGGTGCAGCTATTTAAGGGCTTCTTTTGTATTTTCTCTCTCATCACATTTGTATCAAAAACACCTATAAACTCCTCTTACTCTCGTCAATTCCAAAACTAGTTTAAGGCATAGATTGAGTAGCTTTGGGGCAATTTCATCACAATTGGAGCTGTTGTAAAGAGTTTGTCCTTCATTCAATTAATCAAAGTGCTACAAAGGGTGGGTTTTTCTCCAGGTTCTCGGGTTTCCCACGGTAACTCTATCTCATTAAATCTCTTTAATTTCTTCAATTTTACTTGGTTGTTCTTTGTCATTGATTGTTCTTGGCTAAGTGTTGGATTGTACTTGTGTTTGGGCTTATTTCTTGCTTGTTTGACATGTTTGGTTGGACTTGGCATGCTTGCATAACATCATCTTCATCGGTGATGGCCTTACGGATCTACCCACGCCTGCGACGCATCGGCCAGCTCAATACCCCCTCTTCTTGTAAACCCCTCTAGCCCTACAGAGTACTCGTAGGTGTAACATCCATCAAAATCGAACGGAAACAAGATACCCATAACAAAATCCCTGCTCCATCAGCAACAAAGGAATGGGGGCGTAAAGCTAGCACATGCACCTTACACTATCATGGAAACCTCAATGTACAAAGCAGTTACTGCTCTTCCGACAGTAAACTCAGAAAGGCTACCCGAACGCGAACTAACGAAAGCGGTGGCCCATTTGAAGTGTGTTATGATCGAAACACCTGAGTTATACGAGAGTAGGCGTCGAGGTGCCTGATATCCAACTAGTGTTACAGAACGAAAATGTTCGCGTGGACATCTTTGTCTGAATATCGCTGTTTTCGATCGTTGATGCGAAAGGCTATTTGTCTTTGCATTTGTTGACGGTGGGAAGACCCTAGCTGCTCATTGTTATGGAGGATATCAGTTAGAGGATAACTTGTTGCAGTTTGATGTTGCTAAGTCAAGGCTTGGGTTTAAGTATTTGTTGTGTGGAATGACTAGATGTTCCAACTTCAACTTTACTCAATTGCATAAATGGATGTCTAATTTGTAGTCATTATCTTCTTATACTTTGATTTGAAGGAATTGTGTCCTCGGTCAATGTGCAATTACTAAATATAAATTAGGATATTATTATGGAGATAAATTTAGGTTATATTAGTGTCATATTACTACTTGCTAGAGAATATTTATGACTAGTAGGCAATATGATTGGGCTACAACTAATATTAACTTAATCTATGAGGTCAACACACATACGCCAAGATCGGACCTAGAATAGTAAAGCCAATGTATATTAGGTTTAGGGTTTGATACATTCTAATAGATATATAAGATAACTTATAAGGTTTGTGTAAAAGATGGAAAGTTTTACTGTAAGTTGTTGCAGGAAAATAAACCATCACACCTAGAAAATATTCATACGCTTTTCTCCCTAAAAGTAGAGAGTGATACTGATTCTCTTCGTACTAGCATACGTGGGATTCTGATCGACTGCTTGTGGACTACTAGAGGAGCAACAATTGAGGCTCTACACTCTCCCAATCGTATAGTATGCTTGGGAATCACGCATCAAAGGTTGTAATTCTTAACCTTTTATTTGATACTCATTAATTATATGCAATTGATCTTGATTAGATGCTAAAGAATATGATTCTTGAAATTCCGCTTAAGTGCACTAAACCTACAGTGGATCTAGAGCCTTTGCATATTTTAATGTTGTATAATTTGATGCAAAATTTATTGTTTAATTAATTAAAGGAGGTTTGATATATGGATTAATTTGTACAATTAAAATTCTGATTTTATTGATTGGAATTGAGTGTATATGATACATAGTACAATATAGGATGTGTATTTTTTTTATATATATAAAAAAGGAAAATTGAAAATCTGGGAAGCTGTTTTGCTCGACATGTCAGTCTTCGTAAGGGATTGAAAGGGGTCGAATTAACGCTCTCATATTCATCAATATCGTTCATCAATAGTTTTTTTTATAATTGTTGACGGGTTGATTTACTCGAAACTTGAATTGCAAAATCTGAATTCCAATTCTTATTTTCGTTTAGAAATCAAAGAGGTTGATTCGAAATCATATAAACCCTAAGTTTTTCGCCAATTCAGTTTTAATTGTTAAAATGTCGAATTTMTTCAATTTGATTGATTATTCAACGCCAAAAACATGTTTTTGCTAATATTTGAGCAGATTTCTACACGAAAATTGCTGAAATTGATTCGAAATAGTTCAAAAACACCCAAAAATTTCAGTGAAACAGTTCAAAATTTTGGGTTCCTTATTCTTCGAAATTGTTCGAAATTACCCAATTTTTGTTCGAAAATTGCTCTAAATTGTGTTTTGGGCTACGAATTGGTGGCGCTAATTACCTGAGTATGTCGATGCAAGTTGTTGCTCGGTTGCTAATTGGTGACGTTTGGCGCAGTGGCWGCCGTTTTGTGGCTGCTAGCAGTGGCGCGTACGAATCTCAGGTGGTTGCTCGGCTGGGCTAGGCGTGGCATAGAGATGCTGCGTTAGGCGAGTGGTGRTTTCGGCGGTTGCGGGGCTGGCTCAGGTGGCTGCTGCCTCGTGTCGTGGCTGCGCTGTTGGCTCTGTTGTGTGTGGTACTTCAATTCCTCTGTTTCTTGCGTGAAACAGAGTATTGAGACCCAATTTGATTGGGTCTGCCATCTGCTTGCTGGGCCTAGCTACGGGCTGGGTTGGGTCTTAGGGCCTGACCAGCTTGGCTTTATTTAAAAAAAAAAATTATATATATATATTTTGAATAAATTTTAATAATGCAAATTAATTAATTAATAATGATTAATTCCATATATGTTTTTAATTGAATTAAAACAAAGGGAAAGATTAATTATTTGAATCAAGATTTCATATTTTATTTCAGTAAAAGTGTATAAAATCAATGGATGATTGATATTATATTGTTTACTTAAATAAATCGTTTCGTCTATATTTATTTGTAAATGTTATAAAATCTAATATGTACATTTATTTTGTTTACTAAGATAATGTAAATTGCATAATTTTATATTGATTTAACTATTTGATATTTGAATTGCATATTATGTTGGCATGTATTAATATTATACTATATTTTGATATGAATGATTGAGGTATTAGTATGACCCATGAGATAGAAAATACGATCTGCGCATCGTTATGTATTTTTGTAATTTAAAATACGATCTAGATATTCGTAAGTTAGTTGTGTGTCAACTTCTCTCTTCCTCCTCTCAATTTAATTAATTCAAGCATATGGTCGGAAGATTAGAATGGAGATTTCGAACTTGCTTGAGCCCAAGGCTCAAATTAGGATTTAAGGC
>SNQN01007790.1:21471-31872 GCA_008642245.1 Bassia scoparia | reverse complement strand
TGACTCTAATATTTTCATACATACAAGTGATTTGCTCATGTCACCCCTTTTGGTAGGTCGTAAATCTTTATGGTCTCTCGATATTACTTTATAGGTTAGTCATCTCTCTTATCAGAGACTTTCATATCGCGATGTAAGACGCTCTAATTAATTCACGCATGGAATTTATTCCTCATGCTACCGTAGTTAACTGGGATGACAATTGGAGAGTTTTTGCTTGTATGATTTTCCACGCCGGATACCCCTTGTTTCCTTATGGAGGAGGGGGTGAAGGTAGTATATATTCTTTCTAGGCTTTTTTTGGTACCTGTTACCGTTATTTTACCCACACACAAAAAATCACCACAAGGGAGGCCATACGAACGAGTCTATTATTAGAAAATGCACTCATGCCAAAATAGTCACAAACACTCCTCCCGACGGATTAGACAATACCCATTAGACGAATAAATATCCCTTAATTTATATAAATTGAGTCATTTACACCCGATTTATGCACCTTAGGTATTAAATAATCTCACACCCGGCTGTTCCACGCTTCCTTGCCTTATTTTAGACTCCTCCCTAATCTCATCTTTTTGGCCCCCCCTTTCCTCTCCACGCTTCTCCCTCTTATACTTTCGGATCATATTAATATCCTCACCAAATGTCAGCTCCTTAAATCCCTTTCCTAATATAAATCTCCCTCTGTCTCTCCCCTTAATACTTTTTTCTATCTTCCTTCCATCCTTCTCTTTCCTCCTATTTAAATTACTACGCATTATACAGACCTCATCTTACCAGTTTTTGTTTCCCGCTTAATACAGTAGTCATCGCAACTCTCCTACGTTGCTTTCATCGAATATTATTGAATTATTCTTGCCTTAATTAGTTGGTTGGAATCACAAGATACCGACATGTTGGCATGTCCCGCAAAATTAGTCCTCATTTTAATCCGATTAATTCTATCGGCTTTCAGTAGCATTGTTATCACTGTCACCTACTGCATGCAACATCCTGTAAGAAGTGGCAATATTAACGCAATTACACTTTGAGCACTATTTCACACTTCTTCGTACGTCGCATTAGCGGACCATGGAACTTTTCTTAAGTCATCCATAATATCCAACCCACATTCCACCCCATAGCCCTAAAAGGGCCATCAACAATTGGCGAATGCCATCAAGCAATAACTAACAAATCAATTTTCCTAGCAGAAACACTAAAAGATTTATAAACACAAAAGTTTGATCAGACTTCTTACAGAGCCAAGGTTACAGAAAGATGAGAGAACATCAATAAAGCGCTAGCTAGTAATAAACCTAAGAAACTCAGGTATCGTTGTCGAACTAAATATCTTGTGGCATCGTGATGAGAGACAAGAGATTACCCACTCGCGTCGGTCCGATAACGCGACGTATGAGAATTCAAATTACCTCCCCTGGATGGGAGCCTGTTTTACAGTCTGAATTCCTTGAAAGTTATGTGGATCAATCGGGGAAAAAATTGAATAGAGCAGAATTGTAAGCTAGAAAAAGGAATGCGGGGTTGAGAAGTGCTTGTGAAAATATAAGGGAGAGCATAAATAGTATTTCTCAGAAGTAGAATGTTACTGGGTGTTTCGTTGGGTATTGTTTTTCACTTTTGTGCAGTACATATCTGTTGTGCACGTCAGTCCTCCTCAGGCGTTCAGTACACATAGAAAGTGTTTCGAAGAGTAGCATTTGTCGTTCTGTGAGTATCATAATATTGTGATAGTATGGCTTGTTTTGATAGTTTTGGGGAATGTGGTGGGAAAATGGAAAATCCGTACTATCGAATTCGTTGTTTGAACGAACTCATGGGAAAGCAGGAGATAGCGCAATTGTGGGGGCGAATAGCGTGCGCAATTCGAACCCAAGATACGAACCATGTGATAAATTCTGGGAATTTTGTGGGAGATAGATGGATTTATGCAAGTCGAAAAACTATTATTATAGAGGCTGGTAATGGGGTATGTTCGTGGGGTTTTGGCACTCGCGAGGTGCGTAGGAAGGGAGGTTGAGAGAGAAGTGATGTATGAGGGAGGCGTTTTAGGAAGAGGAGAGAGAAGAGATTAGGGGATTAGTTTAGGTCCGAATTAGGGGAAAAGACTAACCGGGTAGGTTAGTTTTTCGCGTTAGAGTAATGACAAACTGAACCGGCATTTGGAGCTACTGTGCTAACCTCGGGGGTAATCCTGAGCATTTTCCTAAAACTCGGGGGTACCTGAGGAATTAAGCAAAAACCTCAGGGGTACTGAGGAAAATCCCCCATTAATTATATTAATGTTACACTCGTAGTTTAGTTTTGATTTATTTAAGTACAATTTGGTGTTTATTTGAAAAAATCAGATCTGATTAAGAAAAACAAAAGGAAACAATAAAGATTACTACAGAGTTCATAACGAGATCAATACCTCATCTTTTGTCATTTATTCTGTGCTTTTTTTTTACAGCTACTCTTATTCCTTTTACTCTCAAATTTTTTTGTTTCAAAAGCACTGGTTTCATTAAAGACTATAAATCAAGAAAAAAAAAACCGCAAGTCAAACTAAACATTTTATATTGAACTTTGTCATCCAGGATTTAAAAGAATCTAAGGATTTTATTGACTTCTCTAATTAATATGCCAATAATTTAATATATAAAATTCGAGAATTCCTTTTCCCTTAAATTATAATGCCAATAAAAATGTTAAAAGATTAGTTTACTAGTTGACGAAGATGATGAAAAAAAAAGTTCACAACAACCTATCCCAATTGTCATACATGCCATATGTTTAAAATTTCTGAACCAAAGAGCTGCAAAAAGTAAAATTATTAAAACTGTCAAATTTTAAATTAATGGCACATCATATTTACAATTGACAAATCGGGATCATTCAGAAACATAGTAAACGAGCCAAAATAATGATTACTTTTTTGAAAAAATCCAATGATTTGCAGTTATTTTGTTAGGGTTTCAATTTCGAGTTCGACATAAATAGTTATTATTCGAGACACTACAGGGTTTAGAGGTAAGTAAAAAATAATTAGTGTATTCAATATTTTGTATTCAATACGAAAGTTGTATATTTGTTCCATTTATTTTAAAACACAACAAATTTGCATGAAATTATTACATATTCGAAACAAATTGTAATTTACTTATCAATGTTAGCTTAGTCCCTGTTTTAAGTAAGAAATTTTTCCCTTCTATAGACATTACATTATTATACTCTCTTATGGATACACAAAATTAAAAATATACATTAGACTTACTTTTCTTCTGATTACCAATAAAAGATCAATTTGCCAGTTACTATCATAGTAAAAAAAGACCTACCCCCCCCCCAACGATACTAAAAAAACTTTTCCCCAAGAGCGTAATGTTTATATGTAATCGCTTATATCCGTTTTAGTTACAAACCATAAGTTGGAAAAAATTATACAACAATTGATAATTGATAAGTAAAAGTTCATTAATAATACGACATCACAACAAGAGACCCACATGACTATATTTTATAAACTATAATGCATATATGATAATTATTAACAAGATATGCTCTTCACTTGTGAATAGTGAAATAAACGGCCGTATGGCATGAACTTTCAAGGAACCTGGAGGGAGTAGTCTTTTCTTAAATAACAAGGTATGGTTACGAAACTTAGTGCCTTTTCCCTAATCTGTTTACAATAAGAGGATTCACGTCTTTTACCACTTTAATTGAAAATCCGAGGATATAATATAAGTTAAATAATTATAATTGTTTGTGTATCTTGTTTTTTATGGTTGTAGAATTGTTGTGTGATCATTGTTTATGATTCATTCATAATGTTGTAGTTTCCAAATAAAAGTCGATTTTCTATTATTATTTAATTAATAACATCATGACACACATAAAGGAATGTTTAGTGAAGGAGTATAGTCAATTGAGTCAGAACCATATCTCTTTCTGCAATACAAGATTGTCATTTTTTTGTTCATTCTCCGCAATGGCGAATCCCGCGCCTCGATCTGAACTTGAACGATGTGTCGCGTACTGTTAATTAAACCTCACGAAAGCGCTACCGATTTTGTGCTATGTAGTGTGCGTGTGTGTGTTATGTGTGTGATTCTTTCCCCTATATTTGGAAACTTTGTTCTCCTCTCACTTCAGAATGTGCGGATTATCACAAAAGACTCTAAAACTGGTTGAAATCCCTTAATCCCGGGTCCTACACCAAAGCAAATCCTTGCGGATTAAGACCGCAAGAGAGCGAAATACTCTATTAGTTAGGATTACAATCAACCCAGCACTTCCTGTCTATCCACCCTGACCGGACCGCGCCTGCTTTCGCAAGTTAAACACAAAAATACTGGTTTCGTTTCACCAAGTCCGCTCCGCCACAATAAACCAATCCGTGAAGAGTTGTCTTTAATCTTTTTTCGAGCAGAGAGTAGGGCCTCCTCAGATTCTTTTTTTTCCTATGAGAGATCTTTCAAACTGCCGTTTTCCTAGTTTCTTCATTCGCCTCTTTAGATGGGTTTTCCTCTCTCAATATTATCCCTTTTTCATGGTCAACTCATCCCCGTGCTCTTTTTATCTCCTCTTTCCCCTAATATCAATTGTGAAACTTTGTAGGAGGTTCCACAATTTTCGGGAATCTTCTCAACCAAATCGGTAAATCCTTCAAAACTTCTTTAATTTTCATTCAAGTAAAATCTAGCCGGCTCCTTAATTGATGGTTGTCTGCTATTCTTTGGAAATTAAGAGTACCTTATGCTGAAGATCACCAAATAAATTAGAGAACACAGCCGGGCAATAAACACTAAGAGCGTCGTTAGAGGTAAAAGTCAGAAATCGTATGGGTCACGATCTCAAACAAAAGTGAAAAAATACTCATAAGACCTCCACCACCAACATACCCAATATAGAAAATAAGACTCTAAAGAAAACGGGATAGAACAAGCCCTGCAGTAGCGAAAAATTGTCCACCTTGCACTTCTTTAGACAGGACTTTGCACCGTCATTATAGTGTAGATCAGCCTTATGGTCTTTTTTTTTTTATGTTGCCATTCAATCAAACTCGCTAAATCGTGTCGTGTATTATAACTCAATATGATTTTTAAGTCAACGTTTGTTTTATATCGACAGTCTCCTCTGGTTTAATTATTCTAATAGATTTTAATGGCTACTTCGCTTGTTTGGAATTTTAGATTGTTTTTTTAAAAAAATTAGGCTATATTGATTATCAGATTGTTATTTATTCGATATCGTAACGATAATCATAGAGCCTTACAAAACAGAATCACATAACTTGGCCCCGTCGTTTCATCATTATTGTTTGTGAATTTCCTCATTTATGGTGGTCCATGATGATTGTTGTCCGCCAAGTTGTGTCTTTCATAGTCCCATATTTCCTTGGGAAGAACAATTTTGTTTTTACTGATATTTTTAATATGAAAGTGGGATCCAATAACCAACTAAGAGTATTCGTCTTACTATCCCCCTTCTTTACTATTTATCTCATCTTCTTCTAAATATATTCAATGCTATTCTTTTTATTTTTTGACCCATACTCTTTTCTCACTTAATCAACATTATTCCTCCTCAATCTTCTTCTCTCCTCCCAATTATAGTAAATTGCATAAAGACAATATGGAGGAACACCGGAGGGTGTACTACAGATGTTTATGTCTCAACCTTCAACAATGTTAGAGTCGTATTCATCTAATATAGATTCAAGCATTATTTTTTATAGTAATTTGATCCATTTAACATAAGCCTTACTTTTCACCGGTGAAAATAAGGTTAGTTTAGTTGGACCATTTTTGCCAAAAAAGTTCCCAAGATCTTGGATTCAAATTTCAATTTCCATCATTTAAAGAGCACGCAATTCATTGTCGAGGTATAAGCCTTTGTTTTTTTTTGACGATACCATTGGCGCAACAATACTCTTATACGTTGGGTCGATGGGCAAATGAAAAAACCACCCACACCCACACAATTTGATCGGATGCACAAAAAGGCACCAACTTGACGTACTGGGTTGTCCCTAAAGCAAGGAGGTAACATACATGGAGGTTGGTGACGAAATATTCTAATCTTTGGATTCGATCCAAATAAATTTATTTCTAAGGCTTTGATATCATAAGTCCATTAAATAAGAAGAAATGTTGTTTTATTTTGGTCAAATTATTTCTTTGCAAATCTCATGTATGCTATTCCTTGCACCCAATAATGTCGACGTTGATGCTATCATAGTATGTTGCATTCCCGTATTGGTATTTGTTTCATACATCTTGACCCAGACGAACGCCAATTGGTACTAGGTTGCCAGCGAATATTACCACTTGTTCTTTTGTTTGTTTTTTTTTCTTAATTAATACTTGTTACGGTTCGTAGTTAGCGACTCTTTAAGAAAACCCTCCACTATTTTGTTGATTTTCCTTAACTTACTTTAGCAACTTAAAGTTTGTGTGTGACTTTATGCCAAAAAAGTCACCTTTGCTCATAGGTTAAATCCCAAGCTGCACTCTAAGAAGAAGGTAGAGTTACAGGCGAATTTATCTCTTAATAAGGTTTTATTTGATAGTTGATATGTCTAACAAACATATAATCTGTTTTAAGTAGTAATCCGGTTAAAAAGTCTTCACAAATTAATTAACATGAGTTGTATAAGCTAGTTGGTATCGATGGTTTGTGTTTAGCATCAATTTATATTATTTATTCCCCTCATTTTTTTTATTAGTTTTCCCATACCAAGTTGACATGGTGTTTAAAGTTGATTAGAGTATGCTCAATCAACTCTTTAGATAAAATAAATATGAGTAAATAGTTTGATAAAATAGTTGAGTAAGATTATTGGCAAAAAGAGTACATGAGCACGTAAGAATGAATTTTTGATGAAGATGTAACTTGGTTAAACATAATTGGACTTTGGGTGAAGTAAGTTTCTGAAAGGTTGACTTTATTATAGCCACAAAAGTAATTCATTAACTCTAATTATCAAGTAAATAAGAAGATAATGTAAAGCAAAAAGATATTATAAATTTTATTTTTAATTGGTTTGTTACATTTATTTATATTAAAAGGAAATTTCACTAGTTTATATATTTAATCCCAACTTTAAAAGGGTAGTTCTTTTCCAAAATAATGCCCCTCACTGTTGAATTGTTTTTCTGGACATATACCTCCCTAAGATTTTTATATTCTTGATGCACCCTTCTCACCTTCGTACCATCTTCAGCTCCCATTTACCTGGGTAAGCTTATTCCACACCCTCCCTAGATGCGCATCTCCTGTTCTTACCCTTCGCTTATCTCCACTTCTCCCTCGCCCTTTCGTTAGTCCCCCTTTTTTTCTTTAGCTTGTTTAAAAAAAACCGGTTACTTAGCCATTAATTGCTTCTCTCTTCCCCATTCTACTTTCTTTTACCTTCTCTCTCTATTGCTTTTCCCTTCTATTATTTGCCCCCTGCTCGCTCTTCCTTTCCCTTCCCTTCTTCCTTCCCACTGCCCACTTTCATGAATAATTTTTGCATACAAAGCACGCACCTTCTCCTTCCCATTGCGCTCCATCCTCCATGCCTGCACTCATCACCACCTTCTCGTCATGACTTTCTCTCCTCTCCTTTGGTTTATTTCTCTTCTCTGCTCTGTTATGTCTTCCCCCTAATGAATTCCTCTGCTTTCAGTACGAATTACATCGCGGTAAACCCAACCAAAGATAAAGTGGATAAAATGACACAAAAATGAGATAAACTTTGGTAGCAAATTAAATTAATGTGGGAGCCCAGAATTTAATGAAAAAGGATAAAGCCAAACCAAGACTCTCGTGATTGCTACTTTACGTATTTCTCTTCCTCACTACGTTACTCACTTGCTTAGTTGCTTGTACTACTTACTAACTTGTTAGTTTAATAGTTTCATAGTAGGATTGAATTTTTATGACTTTTTGGGATATCAATTTTTCCAAAATTTTAATGCATGTTAACAAATTTTGTGTTGTGTGTACGATTTATCTAAGTATGTACTTCCCCGACTTTCTTTTAGATGCACCATATATTACTCAACTTGTTACATTTGTTACCTTTAGGGATCATATCCTAGTCTCCTATATTATTGCTCAACTTGTTACATTTAATTTGTTTCTAATTGAAGATTTCAAGTATAAAGACTAGCCATGCACATACCAAATGTCATTTGGGGAAAAATGTTCGCAAAAGAGGGAGATCAAGTGTTAGACTAGCCTAACATCTAACATCTAATTAGAATCACATTTAAAGAATACACAATATCTTATAAGGAATGAACTTAGATACAATTAAGCAGAAGTTTAGGATACACTTTCCTAACATCTAACTAGAATGACATACATGCACATGATTGATAAGTATCAAATAATTATAAGTTTTAGAATTAAAAACATTATTTGAGSCGTATATGTTCCCGTTAAAACTAAAAYTTTAAAWCAATGGAGATCCAAGAGTCTCAAGTGTTGCTCTACTATTGAGTCAATAATCACAATACCAGAATCTCATATGCTAGTATGAAAGAGAATATCAATAACACTATCTTACTTGTGATAGAGAAAGCTAAGTGGCCAGAGAGATTAACTAGGGTTAGGATTAATTAACCAAGTGGTCTTGGCATGGTGGTTGCTCACCTTGTCTCTTAACCAAGAGGTCTCAGGGTTTCGAATTTTGGCCCTTGGGAATGAAAAGAGATCTTTGGTCTCTCAACTTGTTACATTTGTTCGAAAGGATNCCCTTGGGAATGAAAAGAGATCTTTGGTCTCTCAACTTGTTACATTTGTTCGAAAGGATTAGTTATTGTTGTCGGCGGTGGATACTCTGGTTGTTCACCAAAAAAACTAGCTAGGGTTAGGATTTTATGACAAGAATTGAATGTCTGAATTCATTAATTCATATGTCAACCCCTAATAAGTAAAACTAATATAAACCGATTAGGTTGACAAGTCTATCTAACCCTGGCCTTAACATCRGGGCCAATATAATGCTTATATGTGTGACCTCTTAGGATTGAGTTAATACTAGTTGTAGGCACAATCTATCCTATTGYTCTACAATTACAAGTTATAATTATTGTRTAGCAAGTAAATATGACCATCAGATATAACTCATCAACGATTATCTACATAGTAATCCTATTATATTTAGTAATTGAACAAAAGGCCGAGGACACAATTCCTTCAATCTCCCACTTGTCCGAATGGAAGTACGTAATGATAAATTTTCTTAAGTTTCTTAACATAATATTTGAACCGAATTACCAAATGATTAACTCATTAATCCATTTAAGCACGARCATACATTTTAATTTTTACTCATCAAGATGTCCAAACATTTCCTTTCTTAATAGGAAGGCTCATCCAATCGTACTTCTTGCAAGAGACCAAGGCTCCTCCGACTTGATTTTTAGTCAACCCAATCACTGTCTTTATAATCTCCTTTTACGACGTGATGTTTGTTAGACTGTGTCAAAAGGTCAAATTAATCGTTGCATGGTCACAATGTCTTACTCATGTTAATGGAAACCACTACGTATAGTATTGCATTCTTCATAAAAATCTAAATATGTATCCTTAATTCCTTATTATGCATCCATGCAATGGACCAGACATTCACATGTCTCCATAGATAGCCCACAAAAAATGTGCTACATGCTAGTCTTTCAATAAGTTATTTATGTCAAATTTTAATAATGATTTAAGCTAAGCACAATAAATAATTTACAAATTCAGTTCACCGAATTTTTTGATAATCCAATTTGCAAAATACAAATTATTTGGACATTTTATTTAATTACTAGACCAGAATTAATAAATAAGGAGCAATGACAAACATTAACAAATAACAAACATAACATTGACTCTACAATTGCTAAAGGCCTGTTTACTTCAACTTAATTTCAYTTCAGTTCAATTRAACTCAGCTCAATTCAATTCAGTTCGACTCAATTCAGTTCAACTTAATTATTTTGTTAACTGATTTTTTATTAACGATAATGATGATATTATTATTATTATTAATCTTAAATTAAACATTTCAATTTAATATCATTAATCCCAACTTTCATGTTATATTATTAATCAATTTTATTTAAATAGTAAAATATTAATCCAAAAATATATCATTATTAATAGTAAAATATTAATCCCAAGTTTAATATTAATCCAAAGTTAAATATTAAACTAAGTTAAATACTCCATTTGTTTCACTAAATTCATGCCATTTAATTTCTACCTTACACGTTTGCCAATGCACAATTTACAAATGAAATATCTTTGATTATACATGAGTAAAAATTATAAAAATTGGATTTTAATAAACTARTTGTTAATACGATTCTAACAAGACCACGTACACTTGACTATATTCATTCTTATATATTGACGAGAATTTAAAAGATTCTC
>SNQN01007789.1:0-25800 GCA_008642245.1 Bassia scoparia | reverse complement strand
AAAAAAAAACCTCACAATCCAATATCATCCCCAAAAAACAGATGATTGTTAGAACTTGCTCGACTATTTATTTCTCCGTTCGAAGGCTATTCTAAAAATATTAGAACACAACAACGAAACTCAAACATAAACAGAAAAAGGCTCGCATTCCACTCCATTTAGCCAGCATTCAAACAGGACAAAATCAATACGTCAAGAACAACATCATAACCCACAAAGAAACACAAAATTTTTGGAGACAAACATCTAACAACATAGSACACAACATCCACACTTTCATAGCCAATGTACAGCCACACAAAACCATCCCTATGACAGAGCAAAAAAATAAAAAGATTGAGCAACCAACAAAGGAAAAACACACTAACCAGCCAAGTTACAAATCACCCCAAAAGCATGTAGAACCAAACAAAAGCAAGACAAATCATGTATGGAGTGACTAAAAAATACAATCATTCCACAAAGAGCACAATGAAGAAGGAAAAAATCTGACAAAAAATTCATGATACATCACATAACCACCAAATAACAAACATAGACTACAAAACTGACTATGAACTACACTAAAAACAGAACAGCATATTACCTAACCTTGGAGAGAAAGATATCTAGCAGTAAAAAGCTCCAAACTTTTCCTACACACCTTTATCCTAAAAATAAAATGCATGTGCCATATATATAAAAGAAAGAAAGGATGCTCCACAACCTAGTAAACACATAAAAGGTCAATTACACATGAAAGTACAAGAAGATTATGAGATATTAATTTATACTTAATGAAACTGCAGAGATACACCAACAAACATACCGGTCAAGAGTCAAGACCAACAAAAGTCTAGAATAAAAAGGTCCTTTTAAAAAAATGAAAGTAATTACAACAAAGCCTAACATAGCTATGCTCTCTATTTCAAGAAAAGGAAAGCAAGTCATATAAATAAGATCAAACTTAACATGAAAGAATCCAAAAGGAAGATCTCTTTAAATCAGGAAACAGCCACCAAATACAGATTGCAGCTCCAAAGAAGCATCATTAACCAGTGGGGTAAAGGATGTAAAAAAAAAAATGAAATAAAAAATAAAAGAGTATACTATAATAAAAGATAATATCTAAAGCCTTATAAACTAATAATGACAGTATATTTATGTAGACTCGACTAATCAACCTCACAATACATAAGACAACACAGAGTAATTTCTAAAAACATCGACGGATTAATCAATCACCGCCGATCACTGACTAAACAACATATTAACCAGAATCATCAATGCTGTATTAACCCTATTTAATACAACAGCAAAACCAAAGGATGTTAAGAAAAAAAGAGAAATTTTCAAAACTTCCAAAATTACATATCTGTAGATGTAATTCCTACGGCTTTTATAAACCTTTCTTTACAAAATTAATATACAAATAATTAATACAAGCTCAAAAGAATACACAAAAATCATGAAATAAATTCACCCTAAAAACACTACCCCAAATGTACAACAGTTCAACATCATAAATTAAGTACAAACTCCTAGAAACCTAATTACCATGAATACAAGATAACCTAATATTTTAAAAAAAGGAGTGAAAAAGAAGAGACAAGGTACCTTACATCATAGAAGCTTCTAACTTTGTCCACCCCTATTGCATCTCAAAAAACAAACCAAAAAAGAGAGAATTCACAGACCACTCAACAATACATGGGCTTAGTGAGATCTATACTCGAAATCCAAATAGCCCACAATACACACAATATAGGAAAACACCAATACAGCAAGTCTAACATAAGAACATGCCCCTACACCATTGAATTAGCAATAATTCACACAAACAGACTCAATCTGAATGATATTACACAAGCAAAGAGTAGCAACCCACACTGAGCACCAACAGCAACACATCAAGTCAATGGATTGCCACATAGTAAGACGCAAGTCACGCTTGATTGGCATCATCCATCCCCAATGTATACGAAATCTTGAATCATGCACATCACAAACGAGTGTCATCTCGTACATCACAAGATACGTAAGAACAAAGGCTATGACTGAAATTTCATCCTTAGTCTAACAAAAACAGCAAAATTTATAATTATGTTGTCCACAACATCAATACTTCTTCACTCCTTGTATAACTAAACGTTACCCGACTTCATCTCCATTTTTACCATTAGCTATGGCTTCATCGAACTCATTACTTCTTAACGAATTGGTCGTTTCACCCATTGCACAGTTTAAATTCACCACAAAATAACTTTCAAAAAAAAATCAAAATCATGAATTCACAGCTGCAGCAATGATTGATTTAGGGCTTATTCGTCGGCTAATGTGTCGTGGGTTTTATTGCTACATTCGAATCAACACCTTGTTCGCCTTTGTCTAACTAAATAAATGAGCTTTAACTATTATTCAAAATCCGATTCAAAATCTAATAAAGTGAAGCTGAGAAATCCTCACGAAAAAGATACAAAAATCCAATACATTCTAATTACACAGTATTATAATATTAATCTAACTAACAACAGTAAACACAGATTCACCCAGAAATACTGACAATTTAATAAAAACCATGTATGCTTAGAGTTTTTCATCATATATACAACTGCATGTGGAAAAATCATGCAATGGAATGAATTTGCCAAAAAATTCTTACCCATTAAACAAGATCACATAAACGTATCATATTCTACACAAATCCTAAAACAATCAGATTAACTCTACTTTTATTCCCACTACTAACCAAAGCTCAACCAAAAAAATTAGAATGGAAAAATTCCAAAATTCCAATGAAAAATCAACTATAACAGCACAGGAAAGAACACATACTCCTAATTAACAATAGTAAACAATAAAAGCTAATGCTCCAACGGACGAAACAAACTAACCCGAGTCAAGCGCTTCCAAGCAGCAACAGCAACCAACAACAAGATCCAAAGCAAATACATGAATCATCACGCTATTGATCGACTATTATTCGCAAAAACAAATAGCAGAGCAAAGCTTCAAGTCTTGGGGCCAACAATCACGACAAACATAAACAATTTATCATATAACACACATAACTAATCGACATCCAAATATGAGCAATAAAACCCACACCACACCAACCAATAAGCCCAAAACAATACAAAAACGTACCGGCTGTAAACTGAGAGAACCAACATAACGCTCATGCCATAACAACTCCAGACCATCATCGATCACAACAAAGCATCCAAGTCGTGGCATGGTTCGCAAACAATCAAAGCACAACTATCAAATGACAGCCACAAAAAGAAGAGCAAGTTCAGGCTGCAACTCAAGAACCGCGACATCGATCATCATCGATTCACAACTAAACATCACCAAATCGTTGCATGGTTCGCCAGGACAATCAAGCACAACTACAAAGTCAGCCACATCAAACAGGGACAATCAGCTCGCATTTCACCAAACAAACAAAGCGAGAAATCAACACTTGAAGACTGATTGTTGAATTTTAAATCCGATTTGTTTGGATGGAACAAAAGAAAAAAAAAGGGAACAAAGGAGAGAGAATGGTTAACGGATGAAAAATCGAATGTATTGAATGAAGAAGTTGGAGGTGAGAATGTACGATGGAGGGATTCATTGAGGAGTCGTGTAAGAAAGCGCCGAGCAACCGTGACAAAAGAAAGGGCACCATTGGCAATATGTAAAAGATCATCATAGTGAGGGGCTAAGATCGAATTTCAAATTGGGGGGAAAAACCAAACTCCATTTTATGGGTTATGGGATATATATATATATATATATAGTATATAATATATATTATTATATAATATATATTATCAAATACGTAACACCTCACCCTTATTTATTTTTTTGCATATGCTTGACATTGACAATAAATATTTTTGTCAGAATTTTGGCACTTTTATTGGAAAATTTATCAAATTCCTTTTAWTTTTAAATAAAATTTTGCAAGTATTTTTTCTTGTATTTGTATCCTTAATTAAAAAAAATCACATCCTAAAACACTTACGTACTTGTCTCCATACCTGAATAGGTGCAACCTAGTATGGTTATAAATTTAGTATGTCTATTTCTAGAGAACCGTTGTGATTATTTTATAATACTGTTAATCATCCGAAAGACTCAACAACTTCGAGTGCATTACCATTATACAAAACTAAATCTAAAAATATGAATTCCCTTATTTTTCTACTAAAAATCATATCTATACCTCCTAATACAACATTTAGATGATTACAATAATGCCATTACTAAAATCCTAAAGATATCAGAATTTACAAAATTACCACCAAGTCAAAGCTGCGAAAAGTCAATTCCCATGGTCGGATGGCCTAGAGTAGATGCTCTGAGGGTCAGAACACACGCTCTGTCCTCTCAACATCTTGGCCAAAAATTTGGAAATTGGGCAGAGTGGACACTTTAGCGGACATAGTGGGCACTCTAAGGGCCAGAGCRGACTCTCTGTCGAAACGACACTCGCCTTTGAAATCTTGAAAAACTGGGGACGAGCGCCCAGAACGGACATTCTGACGTCCAAAGCGGACGCTCTAGAGCCTCGACATTTTCTCATGCATCTTTAACTTTAGGCTTGAGAAAGAAATCCTCTAGAGTGGACACTCTAGGCTCTAGAGTGGATGTTCTGAAGGCTCGACATTGCTCCAAGTTTGGCTCCTTTTGATCTCTGGTCAACTCCCCCAAGGTGCTAGTTTTTACCGTAGCATTCATAACTTTTGCCTCGAAACTTGGATCGTGGCATGTAATATACCGTTGGAAAAATCTCGATCCCGACTTTTTGTTACAACAAGTTTCACATGAAAACTCTTAACATGCAGCAAGKTATGGCTAGAAGATGCGATTAGCTGACATAAACTAAGGCATCAAACCATAACATGTAACTAGATAGATTTAGCATGACAACCTTAACCAACTCATAAAACATCACATTAGGAGGTAAACTTAGGAAATAAAGAATGAAAGGATAGAAAACTAAGGAAAAGCTCTCAAAAACCATAAAACACAAAAACTAGACCAAAACGGCTAATAAACCAGGTCGAAAGCCACATAAGGCGAAATTGGTTTGCAAAGAAGCCTAAACGTGGCACTTTATGCACTTATCATGATTGTTTAACTTTTTCTCTTTTCCCACAATTAAATCTAAAGCCTATCACAACTGCATCAATGCGTTGTACTGATTTAATCTTTACTATTTGTGGCTATCTTAGGAATTCATGGCCCCCACTTGTGATTATTTGGTTTTAATCCAAGCATGAACTTCATATGACTCGTTATAGTATTTGTGACAATTAATTTCTAAGCACAATTATTGCTGCCATTGCGCAGATTAAGTCAAATTTTTCTGTTGTGTATATTGGTGTTATGAATGTCTTCGTTCACTCAAAACCTATTTTACGCTGGTAGATATAACTAACTTACTCACGTTACTGTATCTGTTTTTGTTTCCTCTTTTTCTTGTTGCAGGTGGTTTTGGAGAGTTTTTTAAGTGAGGGTATCCTTAGGGTTTGCTCGAAGGTTAATATTATAATATGTTTAAAATAAATAAAACATCAAAGTGTGTTTTATTTTGCAAATATTTTCAAGATCCTTCGGACAATTAATTAATGAATGTGTAGTTTGAATTTCCATTACAAATCTATTATGTAATGAAATTTATCAGTTTCTTTATAATTGTCTTTTATTTAGGCTATGCTAAGTTATGGGATTTTTTTGATTTGTTTGATTTAAAATCTAATATGAATTATTGTAGTTATTTTTGTTTTAGTATTTTCTATTCGGTCTAAGTTTAATTTTCTGATTTGATAAAAAAAATTTCTATATTGATTTTTTTTCAATAATCAATGAGTGCTTAAATGAGTTGAAATTGAACATAGCTAACCTTAATCTTTACTCTCTATTCTTTAGTGACCGTAATAGTAATTTAATAAGATGTTCTAATTATGGAGTGTTACAACATATTTTTTTATTCAACAGAGAGGACAACATCAAGACAACTATAAACAACTTACTTCCTCCGTTTCAATTTACTAGCAACTTTTGTCATTTAAGAAAATATCATTATTCTACAACTTTCATTTATTTTCCCACTTTAGTGAGAAATTTTGAACCAAATGACCACACTTACCCTTACTATAAAGGTTAATGGCACATCTCCTTTTCCTCTTTCTCTCTTATTTGTAAGGGTAAATATTGTGCTTTTGCACTCCATACACAATTTGTAAATTTTGCTAGGAGTCCGAACCCACTTGAAGTTGTCAGTAAAATTGAAACGGATAAGTATATAAAGTGATAAGAAAATAGTGCAATAATCAACAAATTAGGCTATTAAGAAAATTCAATGAAATAGATCATAGATCCCAACCCTAAAAATAAACTACTCTCTCATAATTGAATTCATAAAGATAATGTTCAATAAGCAATTCATATCGATAAACAATAGGAACAAAAAAAATTGAAATAAAAAAAGAAGAGAATTAGCGAGACATCGTCATTAATAATACTTGAATTGATGGAAAATAAACTAATTCAATGAGAGTGCGTATCAGGTTAGAAAAAATAGAAAGGGCACCAGGATTGGAATTTTCATCCTTCAATAATTGATTCCCATGATTTACATAATAGATATATTAGGCTTTATTGCTAATACACTATAAATTGTGAACATTTTCAATTCTGAGTAAAAATACACAAAATCTTATGTCGTTCTTGTCTCTTCGCGTAAAATATAATATCGATGTTTTATTTTTCATCATTTGAGTCCGTTGTATTTTTTTATAGTACATGTGTCTAATTTTAATTTGTAACTTTAATTTATACACACTAACTTACTACACAAAGTTTTTTGTAAATATTTTATGGTAGTTTCATTGAAATTCCTAAACTTTTATGTGCTCTTGTCTTTTCCATAAAGTATCTTATATGAAGTTCTATTGAAAACTAATTAATGTGTGAAAGCCTCATTTGATACTCTTTTTTTTTTTAAAAAAAAATAACATGATTTGATGCTTGAAAGAAGCACATTTGAGTATATTGTTGTGTCAACAGATTCCCTTCAACCTTATTTAACATTAATTCCTAGTTCAAACTTATCTATACCTAGTTATTAAACATAAACTTAGAATTGCCATACCCGTATGTGATATTCGGAAAATTAAATTTTACACGTGTCAGCTTAAAAAAGTTTCATTTTCCTTAATACTCCTTTTCAATACATTTCTCTTCAATTATGTAGTACTCCGTACGTTTATACGTCATTTGTTTTTATGTTAATCATTCTAAATTAAATTTTTCTTTTTGAATTCTTCTAAATGAGTTCACACTTCATATATAGTACTAAATAATTTTTCATCATTTTCTAACATTCATAAGTTATTTCAACATATAAAAATATTTTAAATATTAAAAATATTGCGAGGAGAAATGATGTATTTTCATTTTTAAATGATTTTTCAAGTCTTAGTTTCAATCTTTAAAATCATTATCATACAAACAATAAAATAAAAATTATCAACCTAATATATAAAACCGGCGCATAAACCTGTTATTATAAAATTGCAGTAAATTCGCACATTCACAAATCTACGAGATCAACTAACAATTTTGGAAAGTTTCCCATGGAATCATGGGTAGTAAAGAATACAATAAACCATAAAATCTCAATATTAGTTGAGCAATAAAGCATGCCTTTCTTCTCAAAAAAAATATAAATAAAAACATATATAAAAGCATGCCTTTCTATCTCTCCTGACAATGATACCATTCTTTCTCTCTCCTTACTTCTGAAGTCTGAGTGAAATAAAAAAAAACTCAAAAACAAAAACTCAGGTGAATAAACAAAACATTGTTGCATTATAATCATCAAAGTATTATTAAAATGAATGTCAAAATTGTGGAATCCGTATTAAATTTACGTTCAAATTTTGTTCTGAATGCAGGAATTAAGTGAATTTGGTAATCAAATTAGTTGAAAAGAATCAATTGAAAGATGTGAAGAGTAAAGAAAACCTCATTTTTGGAAGTTTTTCTTCCTAATTTGTTTGATAGACTGGTGATTTCTCAGTTTTCTCATTTTTTTTTTTTTTTTTTTTTTTTTTTTTGCATATTTTTCCTAATAATTATTTTTGTACTGTTGCTGTCATTCTATGAACTCATTAATTCTTGTTATGTGTTTTGCTTCTGTTTGTAGTCATTTGATGAAGTTTGCATGATTTATTTCATGAAGTTAATTTTAAATGTAATGGATAAATTTAGTATCTGAATAGCTGGGTTATAATGAGTGATCTTTCATTTCATTGAGTGTCAAGTGACCAAATTGAAGAAAATGGGAGCTAAAGAAGAAGAATATATAATGTACCTTGTTGAAAATTGGTGTTACATGTTATTTCAAGTATATGTGTTAAAGGGATTTGATTTTTTTGATACAGTACATCATTTGCTTCAAYTATTCCTTGCTTAATTATTTTATTTTATTTTGTTAAAAATGATTTTTTTAATTAAATTGATCTTTGCTACACTACTGTAATGAAAACTGTTCTTGGCTATACTGTGAAGTTTTCCAATGATATTGGCTGAAAATGATGTGTCTCATCCATGCTAGAGAGTCAAAGGATCCGACAAGGGTACTTGAAAGTTGAAATGAAATGAAGAGTCCAAGGAACATGGGTTTTAACTGAATTACTATGGATTTTGCTATATCTAGTTGCTTTTTTTTGAAATATTAAAAGTGATTCTATTTGATAAAAAAAATTATTTATTAACTAATTAAGGCCTTTACGTGTTTCATAATTTAGTGCCTAATTGATATTTTGTCATTGCTCTTGTTGTCTTACTAGAATGTGAACAATCGTTATACTCTTAACATTTTCTACRTTTTGTCAATTTTTATTTTAGCTACTTCGATATTGAACAAAAATTATTAACTAATCAAAGCCTCAGTTCCATAAGTAAAGTTCCATAAGTGGAGTTGGCTACATGAACCAAAAGTGATCATTCCATGTAGTTGTCTGCTTATATTTTCCTCCGCTATCCCCTACAATCGGAACCTCTCTTGCAAATCCATTTTCTTCATATCTTTTCTAACTCCTTCTAACCAAGTCAAAAATTAAATGCTACAAATTTTTTTMGTGCTTTAACTGAACAAGTGAACAACTGCGAAATAGTGATTCCTTACTCACAGTRCTTCTCTTAACAAATACATTCTTCTATGGATAGTAGATTTGATAAGAAATATTATACTCGGTTTATCTCTAGATGGGATCTTTTAGCTCGGTAGTTTTTATGTATAATCTTCTTGACAATTGACAATGGAGAAAATGTATTGTCAAAGGAATTTTAAATATCTTGTACATAGTTGTCAAGGTTACATACACCCAGTTTAGATGTAATATGTAAGATATGCTAGAATAGTTCTCTGCATGGGTATGGTTTCTCATCTAAGATATGTCTTTAACAGCTTAAGAGGGTGATTGGTATAAATCTTTGACTGTAGGATGAACTTCATATGTAAAGGTAAATCACTACGCAAAAGCACACACCTTACAGCATATAGTTATCTCTCATGTATCTATTAATCTTTTTACACTCTTTTTACTATGATTTGACTGTATAGTATTAGTACTTATTACTCCAGTTGGTCACTTGTGGAGTTTACTAGTATTTAGTATCCATTAGTACCATGATCTGGGTGAATGTGTTTTTGTTAGAAGTAGTTCCACTATGTCTTCTCTTGTTGATATTCTGAACTGATTAAGTAACTCCATCAAAACTTATTCATCAAGCTAATAAAAATCAACGTTTTTGCTACCAGGAAAGTGCCATTCTAAATTGTGGAGCACCTTGAGGGACCGACATCAGAATCTCTGTCATTGATAGACCAAGTGGTAACATATGGCATGTTCAATCTGCTTGAGGTATAATGGTCATTTGTTTTTCCATGTGGTGGCCCACCTTTTGAAGGATAATTTTACAATGTGGTGATACTCTAATCTTTGGATATGAGGGAGAATTCACATTTACTGTACAAATTTTTGTGAAAGCTCATGTGAGAAAGATGACGCCTTTGATGCAAAATTGCAGTCAAGGAGCAGCTTCCGAGTGTGATGAAAAACATTGGGAAAAAAAGAGAATTGGACAAGGAGATCTATGCTAACTTTAGTTCCTGCAAAGAAGATGAAGGAGCTGACTTGACTGGGACTGGGAGCCAATTCGTCCTGATTTGTCTAATGGAAGTGAGAAACATAAGTTACACGATGAATATTGAGAATTTCAGGATACAAAGGAAACCGTAACCGAAGTGGTTTGATTGATAGGACGGAGGATATTGCCAAGGCATTTGACACAACAATCGTTTTAGCTAGTCCTGCCATGCTAAAATCTCAGCGCATGTCAGCTTTAGTTAAAGTTCAGTTCAGGAAGATTGCTGCTATGGTGAAACAAAAACCGGAAAAGAAGCACTAAGTATACTAAGCTAACTAAAGAAGACTAAGCAACTGAAAGAAGGACTAAGCCAACTAAGAAGACTAACAAGTAAGCGTACTTATTCAGATTTTACCTTGAATCTATACAGAGGTGGTGTCATTATTATCATTATTAAGAACCAATTATTTTTACGAGTCTAAACTTTACTACTTGTGGTGTTTGGATCATAATAGTATTAAATTTTTTGTGGTCTGTTTATTTTATGATAGTGACATTGCTACGCCGTACCCCCTTTGCTCCTTCCTGGGCTTGAAACTCTAAAGGCATTAGATCATTATTGTGAGCAGTCATTTCAAATCTGCTATCTTAAACATTTTTTTTTTTTTTTTTTTTTTTTTGGAAATGGACTTAGGTAAGTTCCCTGTTGCCAATGTGTTACTTAAGTGCTTTTCAGACTTTCAGTACATGATAGGCAACAATTGAAAGTTCAATGACTGTTTCCATTTTGACATGTATTTTTGGAACATGTCTAAAAAAATGCAATTGCCCCTGCCTTCATATATTGTCACCCAAGCGAACCAGACTACATTTCAAATAGAATTAGTATTTCAGTTTTTCTTTCTTCTTTAGCATCACAGATCATAGTGGTTTTTCATTAAAGATAAATAAGGGGTCTGATTCTTGTGCAAATTATAGAATTTAAGTGTAGTATGGCCACCATAGTTTTCAGATGTATTGTATATCATTAGCAATCTTCCGGGGTAATTGTATGAATAACTCTCCAATTGTTTGGCTTGTATTTGATTGAAATGTGTGATAATAGTTCCAGTTAGACTAGATATAATGCACTTCATATTTCAGAATCTGGATTGAAACTGAACTACTCATGGGAAGTTGCCCTCTAATTAGGATATTCTCTGTCATCAGTTAATTTAAATAAAATTTCTCCACCAAAAAAGGTGATTATTGTGTTGTTGGTTCCTAATCCTCGCATAGAGCCTGATGCGGATGAAACTCGGAACTTTTCAGCCAATAGTTCTGTCCATTTCACTATTCTGCTGAGCAGATTGTTAATGTGCTCACACAGAGATACTATCACAGTCCTTGCTCTTCTACTCCTTTTGCAAGGAATACAAACCATTTTTGTTTTCCTACCTAAAGGATTCTTCTCATATCTAAATTTGAATCAGAGACGGAGTCGCAGAAAAGATTACCAACATGTCGAGTTCTTAGAATCAATGCTGCTCAACACTTCACGTCCAGCTTTCCGTATTTATCAGAATATGTTTATTCCAATATCAGTGGTAATGGTACCCTGAGTGAGTTTTTTTGCCCATTCATTGTTTTATCGCTTCATATATTCTTACTTCATACACAAAGATGAAACAATCAAAATCAATCAATCAATGAAAAAAAACACGTAGCCTTAGTCCCATAAACACAATAGAATGGAAACCAAAGAGTATTATTTGTGGGGTTATAAAATATTCTATGGTTGTGTTTTTGTATGTTACAAAGGAAAATCAAGTAACATTGATGGCTATTATGTTGTGTGATGTAACAAACTAATAGTAAGTTAAAAATTATAGTATAACATTTTGATATTACATGTGGAAAAGAATTAACTTCCTCCGATTTCATTTTATCGCAACAATTTGAGGCACATCTCCTAGCAAAAATTTTATTGGGGGGTGATTGAAAAAATTAGGCGGCATGTGATTAAGCTATGAATGGAGAGAGAAGTGGGAAACAAAAAAATTAAAGTTGGAAGATGGAGAGAGAAATGGGACAATAAAATTATGTTTTAATAGTAGGGCTATTTGGTCATTTCATACAAAAAAAGTTTACCAAATAAAGAAGAATGAATTGTTCAATTATTTGAAACTTCCAAAATTGAAACTGTTGCGATTAAATGAATCGAGAAGTAATTTTGTTAGCCGACCCCACTATAATGGGACTAACCTTGATTGATGGATTGTATGGCACTATGGCAGTCTGGTTTGTCAAGAAATGACTTTGTTTGGTAATGATAAATAAACTAAAAAAAGAAATTATAATTCGTACCCAATGTGCCAAGCCGGTCCGGGATAGTGCCTAGCCATGTTACTGACACTACCTACCCGTTTTTTTAAAAAAATAAAGAAATAAAATAAAAGATTATTAAACCCTTGCTTTAATCTACGAGTGGCTTGTTTCGGTAATGAGGCAATATTTTGGTTTTCCGTCTAAACTCCTTTTTGTAATCATTTGCTAGATTTCATGGTCACACATTTTATCGAAACATAAGTTAATTATGGCCTTCTGAGTATCATGAGTACATGGAACTTGTTGCTTGACCCTTACCTTAGTAAAAAGTTTTCTTGCATGTTCTTAGCATTTTTTTCTTTCTTACCTTATACTTTGTTTTTCCTTCTGTTTCTTGCAGAAATCCAATGCATTTTTTCCACAGTGATTTCCTAATGCAATCCAGTCACCCTCTATGAATCTATATTGTGAATATGTTCTGGATAGTAAATACTATTCCAACTGTGAGACTCAGTCAACAACACTTTCATTTTGTGTGGTGGTTTAGCCTTTGTCCGTTGCAAATAATATTCAAGATAGAAGATTTCTGCATTTTTGAACTTGTAGGCAAGTATGAAATGCGCGTCGCATTACTGCTGATTAGGCATTGAAGGGTGGACTGTCAAATAGGAAAGCAGTGCTGTGAATGTTGATGGTTTACATCAGAGGAAAGATATCTTGAAATAGTTGCACACAGATACAGGACTCCTTCCTGCTAAGTTGTGATCAAGCGAATCGATCCAGGCACACTGTCACAATGGAACGATTGAAATAAAACAGGATTAAAATGCCTTATTGCAGCAGGAGCAGAATCATCATTGAACTGGTGATGATTTATTTTTGCACGGGTCCCATCTGTGCTTATGGATTCTCAATGCTATGGGCAATCATCTACTTCAGTACCTTCTGATGGCCACTGTCCTTGATGTTGACTATGCTCAGGTTCGCTGAACTTCTTCTATTTGTTATTTTTGTATAGTACTTTCTTATCTGATATGAATTTGCTCATCTGATTATTTTTTCAAAAACAATTATTTTATCTGATTTTTTATTAAAATAACTATTTTGCTTAAAATAGTTGAACTGAACATTAGTGTAATAGTTGCTCATATTACCAAATATTTGGTGATTAGATCCATTATTTTTGTCCGTTGATTGGTTTAAGTAAACAGATCTTTTAGTATTTTTTGTCTTCTGCAAATTCATTTCTTGATTAATTACTGTTAGATGAGCTTCTGCATGCAATGTTGAGGGAGTTTGCTCATCTTTAAAGAAGCAAAAACAACCATTAGATATAAAAGTCGGCCACATGTGAAGGTGAGCCTGAGCACGGATGCTCTGATCTTTTACTTCCCCTCATCCTAGTTTTCTAAAAGTCATGATGAACTTCACAACGCCAGGGGAATTCTCTATGTAAGATAAGACTGTCTGTGACGCTCAAAAATTTCATGACATTGACTATGATTTTTGCCTCATTCGTGTAGCGACCACTCCAAATGTTAACGATATTTGTCATTCTTCCACACCACTGTTTATTTTTCTTATTCTTGTAACTTCTGAAATTTTTTAAAAATTACCATAAAGTCAGAAGATTAAACACAGGTATAATTGATGTATAGATAGATAGTACTCTGTACTTGTATATATCTTGTATGAATATGATAGTTAAAATGACAAAGAATCCCTGTATTAGAAAATCCAGCAAAGAAGGTGTGTTGCATAACTTGTTCTAGTTTCTGTTTTTCATGTTCTGAGCTCTATATCTATTTTCTGAAAATAGCTGAAAAACGTAAAGCAGATGAAGCATTTTAATTCTAGATGGACGACAATGTTGGAATTATGTTGCATTTTAAGGTTTATTCTATGTTTCCTTTATTGCCTTAAAGTCTGAATTGTTTATTTGTTCTCTGTAACAGGTGTTCCCTAAACAATATTTTCGGCAGCACATCTTCCCATTACACAGTGAATAGGTTTCTTCTATTTGAAGGGAGACGTCTTGGAATGTTGTTGCAGCTCGTTATGGCACACAACGAATTATGTAGAAGCTGAAGTCATTTGTATGTGAGATGAGTGGAGGGATACATGTATCGTTTTGAACTTCTGATGAAAACTATTGCAGGTGCGTGTTTTTAAAAATAGTCACAAAGGAACAGGAATGCGTAAATTGATGATCTATGATGGGATATCAAACAACTTCCATTGAGTCCATACAAGTGATATTCTGGCTGAGACATTAATATTGTGATATCCTGTGGGCGTCAGTACAGGTAAGCTGTTTAGTAAATTGGCATTCCTTTCACCCCTTTTGAATTTTGTTACTTTTCGAATGCGCATTGTTCTTTATTATAGAGAAAATGGATTTGCATTCCTTCTTTAGAATCATTTCCTATTATCCTTGAGTAAAGACAGCTGAAACTTCGAAAACCTCTTTTACAATTAAACAATGATTTAACTTGAAATTCACTTGTCATAAGCATAAGTCTATTGTCAATGTGGGCTTCCACTGTTTCTCATCTTTCTTATTGTTGTGGTCGGAATCTTAATATGCAGTCAATTACTTAATATTTTATATCGCGTTGAAAATCTATCTTGATTCTCTGATAATGATTCTCCGAGCGTCCACCGCAGACTTTTGACGCGGCGCTCAACAATATCCACTCTACACACACTTCTCATATATTCTAAGATATCATGAATATGATTGAGATGTTTTTCACTTCGTACAATCATCATTATAGAGCGTCGCTTACTTTTCATAGAGTCACCCGTTGGTTCCCTGACGGCAGTACCCACTTTATTCTTTCTTTTTTATCTTTTGTTCTACTATTTACAATAGAAAACCTATTAATTTTTGCCACAGTTGTTGCGTTACTCTCAAATATTTGAATAACTCGCAAAATTCATTCCCAAAGTTTAAACTATGATATTGTCAGCGTGACAAGGTCTGCTGCTAGTGGAGTAATAGAGCACGCACATAATCCAGATCGGAGCTATTTAAACGGCTGTATTCACACCAATACTTCCCTAATGTGCTCTAAGTGCGTCTATTTGATTACTATTATCACCGCTATTATAGCTTAAAGAATTAAGAGTATTTACACACTCCAATCAGAAAATTATACAGGCACATCAGTTTACGTCAAAAGTCCGGTTCCATAGACAATGTTTAAAAATTGTGTACCTATCTGTTAAAAGTGTTAATATAAATTCATCAAATATAAGTCTAGGAATATATGCCATAAATTGCGCGGATTTCTAAATCTGAACCTAAGTTTTAGCACTCTCACATCACTTATGCCAAAGTAAACACACACAAGCGCGTTCATCCAGAGTCAAAGAACCGACCAAAGATTGATGAATATACAAAAATTGCCTCATATGATTTTACATAAATATCCCCTAAATTAAAAGAATTTCATCATTTTAAATATTTCCATTTATCTGGAGTCAGATATACCTTGGCTTGCATGCCGCTGTTTAGAACTAGTGTATCTAGTTAAACCTATGCCATTCTCTCTGCAATGTGAGTTGAAGAGTTCATATTATATCGATATATGCGTCCTTTAGTTATGATGGTAAGGGCAACTGTATGTCACGAATATGAGCCAATGATATACTTTTATGAGCATTTTATAACTACTGTATGTCTTTTATTACAAATTCCGTTTGCGTAACATGAATTCTCTCTTCGGACTTATTCATCCTGCAGTATAACTAGTCAGACATCGAACTGTTATGATCTTAATTGAAATCATCATTTCTGTTCAACTTAAGATTGAATTATTACTTCGCTGTTTTGATCTCTTCTGCAGGTAGACTTGCCCTTCAGCTGTGTTGATACTAACGAAGAATAATAACCAACCTCAATAAGTATGTACCATTAGTAACTTGTATATAATGTATCAATTGAGGTGTTGTGTTTTTTTTTTTTTTAAATAACTAATCTTTTCAAATTTAAACTATTCTTTTATTGAAATCTTAATCTCTAATATAAGGGATGGGGAAGCAATGGGTTCCCCCGTAGAAAGTTACATTCCTACCTTGATATTAATATTTAAAAAATTAAAAATAAAATCAAATACTCAAGTCAACACCAATATAAACAATGCAAATTTAACAGTATTATAACAAAAAAAAACCATTAATTTCTCAATGAACTTAAATCTAATTGCTTAATTTTCCAAATTCAACATTGCTACCAAAAATTATCAATGACATCAAAGCACATAACCTAGACACTATTATATCATAATTTATAAATGATTGGCGCTATTATAATTTAATGAATTTGGATACATTTGTATGATGATAAATTTAACTTGCAGTCTCCATTAATAAGACAAATTCTCTCCACCCCTAAACATACAAAAACACAATTTGTTCACGTTTAAGTAACACGGAAGCATGTCAAACTACTTCAATTAAATTTATTTTATGTGTAGAAAGCACGCGTACGTGCACATAAACTAGTACTAGTTAGTGCATGTTCTTGTATTGCAAACATATGACAAAAGCAACATTTGCCTAGCTCCCAAAATTACTAACTCCGTACACAATGACACAAGCAAGTCTGTAGCGCGTCACTTAAGTGGCTACAAATTGCACAAGCAATCGTAGCGCGTCACTTAAGTGGCTTACAATGTGCACAAGCAAGTTTGTAGCGCGTCACTTAAGTGCTACAATGTGCAACAAGCAAAGGTTTGTCGTGTTAGGCGCGTCACTTAAGTGCTACAATGTGCACAGCACCATAGTTTAGTTAGCACTCACTAAAGGTAAGTTTGGTTCACCAAACAGTATGATGGTATGAATTCAACTCGCCATACTGTAATGGATATATATATCCATATGATCTCATTTTCTGGTTCATGGAAATGAAGTAATTTGTTTATTAAAAAATAAAATATCCAATGAATTACATAAATTCTGGAAAAAAAAACAGTTAGCCAATTATTACAATGATCTTGAACATTAAAGAAACAGTATTTTTTTTTTTTTTGGTCAACAGAGGCCAAGCCAGAAAAGACAAAACTACATTACATACTTGAATAAAACGAGGAGAGACCCCCAAACAGTCAGAACTAGCAGGCTCCTAACATCCTCGGTGTCTCATCGAACACTATCACTTTCAGCCTGTTGGATTCCTTATTGCTAAAAATCACGTATTTATTCCCCTGTCTAAGCAGTGTTCAACCGAATTCCAGCCTTCCATAGTATCAACTCATGACATCGTTTCAGAAGGGGTGACTGGCATTCTCCTCCTCCATTAAACGCCAGTAGTAAGCCATTTGTATGCAAGACTATATCCATTTGAACGACTAGAGTTCTGCCCTTCCCCTGCTAGTTCAATACCAATAAGTGACAGCTTTTCACTCAGCTCGAAAGGAGAACAAATACCATAATTTGGCACTATAAGCCTCAACCATTCACCTTGGGCATTCTATTATTCCTCCCTCACGCGGCAAGACCCAGGATTTCCCTTTCGAAGCCCCATCACTATTAAGGGCAGCCAATTTATGAGGGGTGCTTTCCAACAATTAAAGACTTCTTCTCTTCGACCAATAGTGTACCACTAGGGGGGGTCCTTCATTCAAATTTTTAAATACCTTCGAGTTTCCATAATGCGAGGTGGAGAAACCTCCAATATCAACTGGAATATTCTTGAGTCCGGTGAAACGTTACACAATTCGCCATTCCAACACCACCAAAGAGTAATCGCACAAGCAGATCGGCCAACTCTTGCGAAAATAGCCCCTCTACTTAAGGTACAAATGATCCGTGTTTAAGATTATTTACAGTAAAAAAAATTCTGATAGGAGCAGTTCCACCAACTTTGCCAAATGACTACGAGCTGCAGGCATCTCTACAATAAATGCAGTAAGTTTCATCCTTTTGTTTACATTCTCGGGCAGTTGGGTCAAATTCACATGTAACGAGTCGTGAAAACCTCGATTCGTTGTCATTTATACGTCTCAGAATCTGTTTGCCGAGTACTCGATCTTGTTGTGAGCAGACCCAAGAGAAAAGCTCTAACACGTGATTGTTGTACAAGAGCCTTCCAAACTTCATTCCACATGGAAGTGGATTCAAATGATCACCTTTTCGTATCAACTTAGAGCATATTGTGAAAAAATTCCATTATTACTGCCCTTCAGTAGATAAGTTCCCCAACTTTCGGCCTCTACAAGTTCATGAGATACAATTCCCTTTAAGAGCGTCATTGGGAAGTAAATGAGCAAAGATGGCTCCCATTTCCAACCAACTCCACATTCTCACATTTCTGAGACGTCGCTCCCAAAATATCATCAAGTATGTCTCCCAAGACTGAATCAATAAGTGGAGCTCGAGTGCCCAAGCATGATCCAAAATAAAGTTCGGAAGTCCTGTACGATCGTCGTGCAGCACCAGCATGATAACACTCGCATTTCTCGGACTATCTTCCAGATTAGACATATTAGATGTAGCACTAAACATATCTAAATCACCACGGCACCTTGCAATATTGTGCGTAGACTCTTGACCAGAGACATTAGGTTCAGTTAGAACTCTCATCAAGCTTCGTTAGAAAAGCCATTTGATTACGCGAAGATCGAATAGCAAGTCCTCCAAGCTCCTTGGGCTTCTGATTGTTTCCCATGAGAGCAATGAACTTTCGGGTTTCATCATTGCCACCCAAATAAATCTTCTTACTTTCCGTCAATAGCTGTCACGATTACTGTTTTTGGAAATCTTGACGATGCATAAGTAAGAAGCAAGGGTAGAGATTGTCGATTTAGGTCAAAGTAATTCTGCAGCCAAGGATAAGTCTCGATTCCAACCAGTAATCTTCTGTCAATTTTCTCACAAAGATGTTTGAAGGTTCTCGAGTGACACGACTCGTGGAGTAGCATTCCCAAGTACATACCCAATGAGTTTCCTCAATACCCAACACATGGTGATTGCATTTATCACAACTCGGTATTGGGCAGAAAAAAGATTTTAGACCTTTGCAAAGTCCCACCTTTTGACCCCCGAAGCTTATACAAAAATTGTCAAGAGCAATGTTTAATTATTTCAGCTTGTCACTAAGCATCAGCAATAACCAAAATGTCTCAGCAAAAAATAAATTGGAAGAGCAAGGGCCATGACAACTAGCACGTTATAGGTATCCATTTGTTTGGACTTCGACTCCTCAATCACTTGTTTAGTTCTCTCCATGCCATATACAAAAGTAAGAGATAGGGGGTCACCTTGCCGAATCCTCTCGAGGAACAATTGTTTGTAGTAGTTCACCAATGTCCATAAGATACGAAGAGAAGAGGTAGAGACACTCCATAATGAGATTTATCATAGTCATTTGGGATTGCATCTCACCAAAGCGTCTCCCTTATGAAACTCCAACGGAAGAGATCATTACGCCTTTTCAAATCGATGGAGCATTGCCTCACTCCTTTTCTTCCCGTCTTATAATCGCATAGAGTGAAAACACTTCTCTGGCAATCACAATATTGTCCGTTAATTGACGGTACCTGGGCATGAACGCAAGCTTGTAGTGTTTGCAGTGATGTGGCGCAAAAACTGGTTTAATCCTATTGACAATTTGCTTTTGTAATTTTATAAATCACGCATTGCAAAGACCCAATAGGCCTAAAACTGAGCGGGCAATTCTGTTTCCTACTTTGGGATGAGAACCAAATAAGTCTCATTGATTGGTTCAGGACCCGACGACTTCAAGAGCCGCCTAGACAATATCATAAACTTTGCGGAGCAATAGTGGCCCAATTTTTGATAGCAAATGAGAGCTTGGTAATCCGTCAGGGCCAGGGCCTTAAAGAACCCATTGTCTTGAACCACAACATCACATCACTCTTAGAAAAGGGTCGTGTAGAGAGTGGCCCAGTCATTATGCGCAAATCTGGACAAATACTGAAGGGAGATCATTTCGTGATCATCCTCAACTTCTTCAAGAATAATTGAGTAAGAAGTTAGGTAAGTCAGTCCTTCACTTACATTCTTATCATATCACCCAGACCCTTCTCATTCTTAAGAGACGTATTATTTCTCAACGACGCACAATGGTACTAAGAGTGAAAAAGTTCGGTATTTTTATCACCATTCGTTTAATCCATCAACCCGAGCATTTTTGATCCAGAAAAGTTCCTCTTGCTCAAGAAGTCTCATTCAAGTTCTTTCCTTAACTTAGCTCCAGCTTAACTTGTTCCAATGCGGTGATGACGATTAGAAAGAGATCACGTTGTACCCCACAATTCGAGCTAAAACAATTTCGCTTCTTTTAAAAATGTTACGAAAAACATCTTTTTCCATTGTTGGATTCCGTAGCTAACTCTTGAGCTGTGGTTAATTAAATCCTTCATTGGGATGCATTCCCATTCTATTTCTTGAAGGAAAAACCTGAAAATGTTCATGAGTTAACCATGCAGTTGGAATCGGCAAGGTCCGATTGAAGCTGCTAGAGGCAGAAGCAAAGCCATTGGAGAAAAAGGAAGGAGCAAGTGTCCGAGTGAAGATCGGGTAAGTGGCGAAACTTTTTAGCCTCAGGAAAAGAATGCTCCAGTCAGTACTATAGAGTGCTCTGTCTAATCGGTGCACTACGCGAGTACTAGGATAGGTACCTGAGGCCAAGTTATGGTTTGGACCTTTCAATTCTTACGTCGAAGCCCAAGAGTAGAACGAAGATACAGTATCTTATGGCACGACGTAGCCTTAAAATCTTTTTGAAATAATATGATTTTTTTTACGGTTGTATTAATATTGATTTAAAAATACCATAAAAACATGCTTTAATAATTTTAATATAAGTAATAGTATTTCCTCTTCTTCTTTTTTTTTTTCACTCTCACTGTTACTTTTTTTTGGATGGATGAGGAATTGTCAAAGTTAGTAAATTTTGACGAGCTAATTTTTTTTAAAAAATTAAATATATAAAATAGTCAAAGAAATTATGTAGTAAATTGTGTTAAGATTCGCCAAATGTGTAGATATTTCATCAACATTGTTAATTCTTAAAATTAACAGATTTGAGTTGTTAGATGGCAATTTATGGCACCATATAAAAAATATCAAAAGTTATGTTGCACTATTAAAAAAGCGACAAATTAGCATAATAATAATATGTTTCGACTGATAAAATAAAATCAATATTTCACACTTACAATTTATTATTACAAAGGATAGAATAAAAAACTATTTTGTCATTGGATAACATATTGTCCCGTAATGATACGAAATTGAAAATAAAAGATGAGAGTGTACTCTTATTTCTATTGCTAATTTACATTTAGGAAAAATTAACAAAAATAATCCCAATTGAGGGTCTTCCAAAAATAATCCCAACTTATGGGGTATCAGTCTTCCAACGTTTATGCACCTCTAACTTGGTTGGCAAACCTATTAAATTAAATTAAGTGGGACACGTGTCGCTTCTAATTGGTTCTAATTTAAAATTAAACAAAACTTAAGTTATAATGTTTTAATGTATAATTAAACACCTAAATCCTAATAACCATTTTATAACCACACCCTGCCCACCTGCCACCTCATCCCACCACGACCAAACCACTAGCACCCCACCCCACCACCAAACCACCGCACCACACCTACCACCTCTCACTCTCACCCCCACACTCACACTACCAACAAGCCACCATTCACCGGTCATCAAACAACCGTCATCGCCCCCTCCCTTCGCCACAGCAGCCATCATCGCCACTTCAGCCACCCAAAATAAACTTCAATCAATAATGCGCCTTTCGAATCAACAACAAATCCAACACAACCTACCTTCAAAACAAAGAAATCGAAAAATTTGAAATTTTCGGTTTGAAATCAAAGAAATCCAAAATCGAAAAATGAAATTTTTTTGCGTTTGAAATCAAAGAAAATTGAAATCGAAAATGAAACAATTTCTCACAAAGAATTAAATTCAAAACTAAATCAAACCCCAAATCTCGAACAAGTGTCAGTGTGGCACAGAAGAGCAACCACCACAAACAACATCTCAAATGAGTTAGCAACGCCGCAACAATGAACCAGCGGACGGAAACCACACAACAATAGTAGCAAACGAAACATGGCAGCAATGCGACAAGAGCAGACGCCGATCACTGTTGTTGAAAATAGTATTGGAATGAGGGTGGTAGAGAGAAAATGAGGAGCATAAGAGGGAAGCCGAAGGTGGGGTGGGTGGCTGATGTATAGAAAGAGGAGGAGGTTTGTGAACAGAAAGAAGGTAAGGAGACCAAGGGGGCAGGAATCCGAGATGAAAGATAATAAGAGGAGAGAGAGAACATTAGAGGGGGGTATATAAAAAAAAATAAAATCTCATATTACCGGTTCAACAAGTACTGGTAAATGGGTGCAAAATTGGAAGGTTGATCCCAAAGTTGGGATTATTTCGGAATGATCTAAAGTTGGATATTTTGGAAAACCCTCAAAAAAATTGGGATCTATTTTTGTTAATTTTTCCTTACAGTTTATGGCTTTTTTGAACTTTATAATAATTCATTGGCTAAAAGAAAACTTTATTTTTTTTATATTTCAACTAAGTTTTTTAATGGACAATCTTATAATGCATAATTATAGTTGAGTATATACAAAGTATTTTTTTTTTTTTGACGGGATAATTGTATATTTTAGGAAATGGGTTGAATTTTTGAATGGTAAATATTGAATACATTTGATTTTAGATTTAAAATTAAGGCATCGGACGGTGATTTTGACACTTCACAAGCCATTTTAGTATTCATCTCTCTTATATGAACAGTGACCATTATTATTGTTCGTTCAGAGCACTTGTAGTGGTGAGGATTATTTTCCTCAAATCTAAAAAAGTTAGCAAAAAAGTTTAATTGCCATTCCACAATGAAGAGGAACAACTTTCTCACAATCAAGCGCTCACGGAAATGCTCTTAGCAAGAGGAAGAAAAAGTTATACGGTACCAGCGTGGGCCTCAGTTGTTGGGCTCAAAAAATAAAATTTTTTTGCTACCTAAACCCTCGAAACGACCCGTTTTGGGAGCAATGAACATACAATAACCCAAAACGCGTCATTTTGGGCGTCAAAAAAGCAAAAAAAACTGCGAATAACAAGTGTCACGCGTGAAAGCCCAGCGAATCGCTAGGCGACACGCGACACTTGCAGCCCAAGAACCTATTAGAAAAAAGCATTAAAATCCCAACGGCTATATTCTCTAAAATACGATTTCATTATAAAAAATTTACCAACGGTCATATTTTTTACTCCTCTATAAATAGACACCCATTTTGCTATATTTTGACACACTTTCAAAAAGCACAAAAATTAATTATCTTCTTTTTTCCTCACACTCTTATAAGTTATAATTTATATGAGTGGCAAAATTATTTCTCCTCCCATTGCACGAGCCATAAGTATACCCCACCAAGTCACCAACTTTACACTTTGGCGCAAGAATACGGCACACGCCACACAGTTACTCTAACGCAACTCAACTGATTATGAGCCAACCAAATTTCATCTTACCTTATCCAACCACAACTTCATGATCAGTTGTTCATTAATCTTCACTACTTAGACAACTTTCCTTTCATTCACCCATTTTCCTTCGCATCATCTCTCAATCTCTAAAACCCARAAGAGGTAACCTCAACACCAACATACCAACCTCACTAAACTCCTTTTTTTAATGCTTCTGATTTTACTTAATTCACTTCATTTCAGGTTGTAATTGTTCTTTAAACAAAACTCTTAATTCATCTCTGTTTTCTATTCAGGTTAAACTCAGAAATGGCAGCAGCATCAACAACCTTGTCGTCAGCAATAGCACCAGCTGCTGCCACAATCTCAGGCAGCAGCAGCAGCAGAGTTCAGAGAAAGATGAGCAGAGTTGTGTACATGACTGGAATGAACTCCTACGGCGGACTGAAGGCCAACAACCCCGTGCTAGGCCTCGGCCAGGCCGTGTGCACGGAGCAGTGTTTCGCCAACGTCGTAAGCGCAATGAARGGAAGATCAAGCGGTGGTGTAGGTGGTGGTGCATTGTCTACCACCTGTAATGCTGCTGCTGAGATATTCAAGATTGCTGCGATAATGAATGGACTTACTTTGGTCGGAGTTGCTGTTGGTTTTGTGCTGCTTCGGATTGAGGCTACTGTTGAGGAGGCAGAGTAAACTTTGTTTTATTTCAGTTATTATGTGAAATTTCAATGTAGYTATGTTATTATACAATTTGTGTTTTCATTGCCTCCTCCCATTTGTTGTACTGGGGAAAGGGTGTTCATTTTGCAAGTTCAACTATAAACCTGAATTCCCAAATTGAATTCCATCATTAGTATATATTACATTTTCCTTTTGGAATGTTGATTCTTTCAGGTTGAACTGTGTTAGGTTATTGCTTTCRAGTTTCGAATATCAATCTCTTGCTGTTGGGTTGAAGTTATACATTAATTCATTATCAGCCAAATCATTGCACAGGTCTGAAATATAGAACATTATGTATGTTAACCTCTTRAAGTTTAGAATTATCTGAATTTTGCAATACAGTAGAATTGTGTCTGTTAGGACTTAGGAAACCATTCAGTTTCGACTTTCCAGAGCCTTTTGGAGCTTTTTCCCTTAGATTCGAGCCAAGGCAGACCCCAGAACACAGCACCACAAGGTTCTATTTGGCTGATAAAAAAAGTTTATTCCCTGACTCAAATAACTTAGTCTTGAAATTACTAAGTTAGAGAGGCCTTTAAACCTATGAATTTCTGAATATGTCACAGCTGAAATCTTACAGCAATGCTTGAGTATTGCTTCTGAGCAAGGCCTGGGCAATGCAGAAATTCTCATGGAATAGGCAAGAACCGCAAGATGAATAAAATTAATTGAGAATATTGTGCTACACTCATAAATAAAATTGAACCATAACAACTGAATTAGGACTTTCCAAGTACATTTTGCGTACTACTCTTACRAAAAAAACTTTCATATAGCAAATGCTTCTCAATCATGCCTAATGATCTTCCGCCTTCAATTAATGTCTCTTGCTGAAAGGAGCTTGCAGTGGCCGCCAGAATTAGCCTAGCCAATGCACTTTAATTTAGAGGTATAAAAAGCAACATGAGCTCCAAAAGGGTTTAGAGGTCAACATGGCATATATTCAAGAAATTAGTCCGCCCTTGCTGGACCTTGGTATCACCAACTTTGGGTAGAATAAGCATAGCATACGCTCATCACTCAGTAAGACGGTCTTTGACATGCTGCAAAGAGTTGCCAGCTAATAAAAGCGATCACCAATGAAGAGAGCAGCTGAAAACCAACAACCTCTGGAAGTTTCCACCCCATACCTTTCCGCAAGTAGCTGA
>SNQN01007787.1:29359-31884 GCA_008642245.1 Bassia scoparia | reverse complement strand
CGCATGGCTTTTGACACCGTCTGTGCTCATATTCTTAAACAATTAATGAAATGTATTGAATCTATATGGAGCCGAGTTAAGTTCATTTGTGCAGGACAATCTAGTAACGAAGCAGTTGAATTTGGATTGTTTGTATTGGACAGCTATAGCTAATATGTAATTGAATGATTTTGGGTGAGTTTGGGCATCATGTATATGTTTTATAGCATGTAAGTTATGAACACCACAATTGGGTTTCTTTTGTTTCTAAACAGGTCGTTAACTCGGTATGTCCAATTTTCGGGATGTTGTCCGTTTGTTTTTCTCGTCTTCTTATGTTGTATGTACTCACTTGCGATTGCGTGTTTTGTGTTTGTGTATTGTCCAACATTTTCTTCTTTTGGGTACATGTGATTGGATCTTTTATCATTGGAAATTATGCGGAGCAGCAGACTTTTCCAAAATTGTTGCAGGTTGTTGATGGGCAATACATGTGCATTGCAACGTTCTGGGTTACGGGTGTTATGTTTATACTCTTTGGACTGTTGTTAATGTTCGTCTGAAAATTTAGTATTTTATAATTGGATAAAATATTTTTCAAGTTTCGTGAGGTTGCCAAATAATATTTTCATCCTCGATTTTTAAAAAGGCCAAAGTTGGTTTCAACTTGTACCCGGTTTTTTAATCCTTGATAGATTTCCTAAAAGGTTGTTATTTGGTTAGTCATTTTGCCGCTTGCAATATTCTGAATAAACCAAACATTCACAACGTGGCGATAACATTTGTCTAATAGTTCTTTCGTATCTTCAATTAAAATATTTCACAGGAAAAAGGGAGAATTATGGGTTTACATATTTATCTTGTTAAACTTGAGGGATCAGACAGCTTAAGGGGATCAACATGTGATTTTTTTTTTTGCTAAATGAACCGAAGATTTTAGGATTTGGTGAACAGTTTACCTTACATTCAAATTTGTTACAAATCATCCGTAATGTCCATAAATGTGCTAGCTAATAAACATCAAGCATCTTTTAGCAAGAATTTTAGCACAACTAAACCATTGAACTTGTACCCATGGACTTGTGTGGCGACCTTGCGGGTGTAAGGCGAAAGGGTCAGAGTTATTATTTTATTTAATTGGATGATTACTCTCCTTTTACTGGGACAATGCTTTTTGAAGTACAAAAATGAAACTTGTGGCGTGGGCCTTTACCGGTGGCGACATGCGAATGTATATGATTTGAGCCATAGAACCGCCACGTGGTGCGTCTTTGGGGAGTTGTTGTCATAGACGGATGTCATCGCCTATACAAGTTTCTCGACGGGCTCCCAAACTGTTGGTGTCAAATAAGCCCAACTATTAGGTCCTGAGTAACAAGCTGTGCGTTCGGGGCTACGGATTAACTTTGACCCCAAATCTGTCCGTATTTTTCATGGTCTCTACTCAGTCTCACGTAATTCCATTCTATCACGTTCATCAGATCGGAACAACAAAACTTAAGCAATTTCCTTACACCACACCCTCTAACTAAAAACTATTATGAAGTGGATTTCTATATACACGAATGACACCTACCTTGAAAATTGTGACCACTTTAGTTATCAAATTTAAATACGGTACCTAAAATTCCGATCATCCATATTAAATCCTAACTGTAATATGATTTAACAATTCCGATCTTATTTAAAACAATCATAAAATAAAAGTGATTAACACAATATACAAGAATAAAGAGGAGAATATATAAATTTTATCTTACCATTCAATCACTATCAAAACAAATGAGGAAAACAATTGTTAGAATATTTAAAACTTCATCTTCGAAATGAATTGCCTATCAAAACAAAACAAAACTTTAGTATTACATAATGTAATAATAATAATGATGATGATGATGATGATGAAGATGTTGTTGTTGTTGAGTGATGATGGTGATGTTGATGATGATGATTGATGATGATACTACTAACAACAATAATAATAACAACTCTTGTTCATTTGGTTTATGTCGATCCTTTGACCATACTAATTCTACACGTGGAGATTCGGTTTTTTTTGGTTTGGTTTTGGCTTTTGTGCTGTTTTGGTGCTGTAGGGCCAGGGTTGGTTAAAACCATTTTTTCCATTTTCCTTTAGTTGTCTACTATGTTTTTAAGATACTTTCACGTTTGAAAGTGCTTTTTATGCGGCTTTAATGGAGAAAGTCATGCCCTTTGGGATCTTAGCGGGTTGTCAAGACGGAGGTGGGCGTGGTGTTAGTGAGGAGTTCTCTGATCACTCACTTACGGTCGTCATTGTTATGCTAGTGTGCGGGGTGTACCTCGACCATTCCCTTTTTACCAATTTGAAGGTTTTGTATACGACTGAGTGACCTTATCGTCGGTATGGGAATTTTGGCTGATTGTGGAGATTGTTCAAGACACATCCTCATTGTACTAGGTGTCGGGCTTGGCAGTGGTTCTAGTACTGTTTTTGTGGACCCACTGATTCTGGGATACTGTTTTCCGATTTATTCTCTACGGTATCAAAAGCCACATGCTCCTAC
>SNQN01007787.1:9359-24359 GCA_008642245.1 Bassia scoparia | reverse complement strand
CAACTAATCGGTCGGTTATTACCGACCGAAATAACATTAGGTCGGTATTACCGACCGTTTTTATGGTCGGGTAAACCTCACCTTGCAACTTCGATAAAACCAATATTTCCGCCAATTTTACCGACCGAGTATTCGGTCGGTACCACCGACCGATTTTGTATTTCGGTCGGTGGTACCGACCGAAGATTCGGTCGTAATATATATATTTTTTTTAAAAAAAACAAACTGCCTGCGCAGTTTTATGTTATTTGCTGATATTAAAAAATGATTTTTACCGACCGAATTTTTCGGTCGGTATCACCGACCGAAATCCAAATCGGTCGGTAAAATCAATTTTTTTTTTTTAAAAAAAAAACCTCCCTGCCTGGTATCCTTGATTCTACCCGTGATATCCTTTCATTTTTTTTTCATTTCAAACCTCTCTCACTCACAAGTCACAAAACCCTCCTCTCACTCAACCTCTCTCACTCACAAACCCTCTCCACTTCTCACCGGCACCGGCAAGGGACACCGCACCGGTCTCTCTCTCACTCTCTCTCTTGCGCGCCGTCTCTCTCTCACTGTGGTTCTCTCTCTCGCTCCTCGCCGCAGCTCTTTCTCTCTCGTTCCTCGCCGGACCCACCTGCTCGGAGCCCAGAAAACGGCGGCAACACCGCCCGCCACCTGCTGCATCCTCCACCGCCGTCGACCTCGTCCTCACTCCCGTTCAGATCACCGCCAACCTAATATCTTCACACCACTACTTCATCTTTCCCCTCTCTTGCACCGCTTATTTTGCGCCCCTTGCACTGCTCCTCCGCCGTCCAAGTCACGCCGCTAAGATATGTTTTTTTTACTTCTGAATTTTTGATTGTTATTGTTATGTTAACAATTGAGTGTATTCTAATACTTGATTTCTTCTTCTTTTCCTTAATTTTTAGTGCAAAAATCTCTAGATCTACCATTTTGTTTAAATTTTTAGGCGATTTTATTTCAATTTTTGTTGATTTCGATTTCTTTTTCTTGATTTTTCCAGATCCGTTTTTTTGATTTGCATGAAGTTAGTTTATTGATTCATTTTGTTTATGTCTCCCTGAAATTCATCTCATTTTGTTTTAAATTCATTTCTATTTTTTCGATTTTCCCGATCTTCGTGAAATCTTTTTTGTGATTTTGATTTCTTCTTTTTCTTGTTTTCAGTTAGTAGTATAGAAACAGGTAGAATAGCGTCTTAATTCCCCTAACTTTCGCTCATTCACTGGTTAGTTAGTGACATAATTTTATTAATGTGAGTTTGTGGGAATCATGTTCAGTAGTCAGTCATTTTGTGTTTTAAGTGTTTGAATTTTGATGTCGTTTTGCTGATTCTATATGTTCATGTTCTGAATTATGTGACTAGTTATCTCTTGGGATGCTGTATCATTGTTTATATTGTAATGAGTACTTTAATGTGTAGCTTTCTTGTTTTGAGAGATAGTTCTTTTGATGGACAAATCAGATAATTCACTAGATTCTTTCTTATAGGCTAAAAATCTTCAACCTTTTCCATTTATTTGAGCGTATTTTAAGATCTTCATTTAGAGCTACCTTATGTAATATAAATCCCAGCCACACATGAACTAATAAGCAGCGTGTGTTGTGTGTAACATATAACTGCTCGATCTATGATGTATAATGAAGAAGTGCTTATTATGAAGGTTTTTAGAAGAAAATAGACCTCGGTCGACGATCGTTCGTTTATATTCTTCTTATCCATTTTATAGATTCTTAGCTCTTGACATAAGTTTTTTTTTCCGTCTAAGATTCTAGGTAATGATAATATTGCGAATGTAAAAAGTTAGATGTGATCTGGTACCTATTATTTTTATAGATTATAGACATAACATAATTTCGTACTATGTAAAAAAACTGCTCGTATCTAAGATCTTAACGTATATTGTTACAGCTCTAATAATTAACTAACTGTTTCTGTTATACTTCTTGCTTGTTTAATGCATATATAAAGGCTTGATGTTAATACTTGTATGAAACACAAGTATATCATCTCTCTTTCATTTTATCCTACTCTATTATATTACATACACAAGAATTCATCATGTTACAATTGTTGAACACGTTTTTTATTCCAAAAACATTTTGTCTGTACTACTAGCTAATTGCAAATCTTTGAAGTTTAAATTCATCATTGAATTTCTTGCAGAAAAAAACTAGCTAGTTTTTTTACTCAACAAAACGTGTATCGAAGAAAGTGAAGGGAAAAAGAAAAAAAAGGCAGGAAAATGGTTTCTGGTCACTGTTGGAAGTGGCATCAATGCCAATTTTGCAGGTGTTAATAATCAGTGCATGGGAGCTTTTTGGCTAGTGGCTATTGTAATATTTTGACTGCTGATGCCAGAAGATCTTTGAATAAGGTAATAATCAAACCTTATTAGTTCATTGTGTGTGTGCGCGCGCGTACGTGCATGCTGCCTTTCTTGCACAAACACATTTGCATAAAGAAATCGTCGTATAATATGTATGCGCTAGGACTCCCTAATTGGGTAAAGCCTATGATTATTTCGTTCTCACGATGTTGTTGATTAATAAATTCGTATTATGTATATGAAGCAAATTTTGAACATGGAATTTCGAGTGCTTGTTAAGGCTATGTATGGTGCAGGATCAAACTGCAAGAAATCAAAAATTTGCGACATAATTGCATGTTTTGATCGAATTAGTAGAGTGACTACTTGTAGCATAATTATTATGGATGCACGATATTATAGAGGAAAGTTGAGAAGATCAGAACAAATGTTGAATTTTGAAATGCAGATAGTGTTACGTGGTTTTCACTCCAGCACTCATGTTTGCAAGTCTTGCCAAGACTGTTAACGTTGCAAGACATCATTTCATGGTTAGAAATATTCATTTTGCTGCTTATTTTGTTTTTGTTTTTTTTTTGGCTTTTTATGTTACTAGAACTTTTCTGCTCGTCTTTCGCACCATATATGATAAGCATGCATACGATATGATACAATAGTTAAGTTAACCATCTGTTGATCAGTAAGCATGGGTTAACTAGACTGTTCATATGTTTAATAATCAATGTATCATATTTTTCTGTTTAGAGTATTTCTAGGAAGAATTTAGGTGGAGTATTACAACTGCATTCTTTTTTCGATTGCAGGTGGTTCATGCCCGTAAATTTAGGACTGATATTTTTGATTGGAGGAACCTTGGATGGATTGCAGTGAAATTGCTGAAACTTGGATTACACCTTGAAGGTTTAGTTATTGCCTTTTGCTCAGCAGGTATAGTCCACTTGATGTTTTTCTCAGCTAATTTTCCATAAAAATTGCTCTGGATTCTTGAAGTTTTAGGTCGTATGCACTTTTTTCGATGTACTTGTAATCCTCATTTCTTATTTTTGACATTGCAGCAAACTTGGGAAACCTTGTTCTGATTGTACTCCCTGCAATCTGCCATGAAGATGCAGTCCATTTGCGACCATCAGCTGCTTGTTCTACGATATGGTCGTCTTATGCTTCATTCTCCATGCGCGTATGAAATACTTATTGTAATTTTATGCAGTATCTTGTCTTAAGAGTATCCTAATCAGCATCGCTTGTCTTACACTAGGATCATTAGTAAGCACTAGCAAATTTGTTAACAAGTTACTTTCTTCAGATACATCATCATTAATCACGTCATCTACTTTTGTTTGTAAGCCTTGATGCTTGAAATCATTACTAAAACTTGTACAAATGATTAATGGTGAATTTTTTCTCATGGATGAAGGGAAGTGGGAGGCTGGTTTAATGGAGTACAATCAGATATAATCATAAGTGTTTCATCCTCTTATGCAACATATTCCGTTAGGTTGTGGGTTCTAAAATGGCAAGGACTTCAAAAGAAATGATTTGGTTACTGTTATTACTAGCTCAACTCCTGTCTATTGTTGATTTTGGAAATTTTACTTGTAATTTATTGTGGTTGATTTGTAAAAGTATGTTTGATTTCGTTGATGTACATATTTTGATAAAAACTTAATTATAATGTTGATGTTTGCTGTGATAAATACATATTGTTGATGGGGAAAAGGAACCAGCTTTGTATATGTTGGTTTCTTTCTCTCTTTTTTTTTTACTTAATGGCAGATTACCGACCGAATTCGGTCGGTAAACGGAAATTTTTTTAAGAAGTGTTAACTTTACCGACCGAAATCGGTCGGTAATGGCATTTTTAAATAAAAAAAATAGTATGGAGGGTTTACCGACCGAATAATCGGTCGGTAATACCGATTGATCTAAGATGTCCGGTATTACGACCGATTATTCGGTCGGTAAACCCCTCCATAGCCTCATTTTGGGGGAAAAGGAGATTGCGACCGATTAATCGGTCGTATTGCGATCGACATGAAATCGGTCGGTATACCGACCGACTTCTTCGTCGCGGTAATGGTTTCTTCCATCTTTTTTTTTGGAGCCATAAAGTGGTCGGTAAATCGGTCGGTAGTGTTTCACGACCGAAAATCGGTCGGTTGAAAACGATTTTACCGACGAAGGAAAATCCGACCGTCGTCACGACCGAAATCGGTCGTACAGGGTGTTACCGACCGATTTTCGGTCGGTAACGACGGTCGGCCGAAATCGATTTTCTTGTTGTGTCAACTAGAATACATCAAAAGTTAAAATCTTAGAAATAACCCTTAGAAGTTACTTAAAAATCCTATTACTAAAGATGGAAGACCTAAAGTAGAAAATAATTAAAATATCTAAAAATAAATATTTTTTCACCTTTTATCGGTCCTCGCTGTGTATGGTTTTGGGCTTAACTTCACTTCTATTTGTGCCAATGGGTTTGTTGGATCGACTGAACAATACAGAGGGGGGTGAATTGTATTTGAGGAACTTAAGTGACTTTTCGCGGAATTAAAAGAAACTTAGCAAAAGAAACACGTGCAAAGAGAATTTCCAAACACAGAAACATCTCAAGACAAACGCCAAAGAGGAAAAACTGTGGCTTGATGCAACACAGACTTCGTCTTTATTATAATAGGATCAAACACCTAATTACAATCTAAGACCCTCGTTCTCAGTTCAATAATGAACTTCTTGAACCCTTGCAACCAACCCTCTGTTGGTCACACTCTCTATCACTCGATTTCTATGAAATCCTCGGCTATGACTTTCTCTCACAACCCTTGCTTTAACCAATATATCAAAGCACTTTTACAAACTCAATAAGATTAAGACTTGCACTGTATGAAGAATAAACTCTGATTTTTCTTTGCTCAAAAGTGAATGTATGATTAATTAGGTGATGGTATTTATAGGTAATTGTATGAGTCTGGAAGTCAAGCAGTAACCCACTATCACACTACATCCTAATTTGTAAGAGAAGTGCATGGTGAAACTTGATTCAATGGTCACACGATCACATCCAGTTTAAAATCCGTTTAACAACCTTCCTATTTTTGCTCAGTTAGTTTCTTGAGAAGCAAGCTGATTCAATCCACGATTATCATAAATAACTTCACCTATTTTTAAGGAAAACAATTTTGCAAATACTTGTTTTTAATCCGGTTTTCCAAAAATCCTTTTCAAAGATATTTTTTTATCATATTCGAAAGTATATAGTATGTATAGTTATTAAAAGTTAAAATACTAGAATTTAATCCTTAATGATTTTAGAAGAACATTTTATTTTTATTCAAAAACTTAATAAAACAAATTTATTGAAGAACTTCTTTTCATAAATCACTAGATTAATTTCTATAATAGATTAGCTTACAAACTATATCCTAGAATACTTCTTTAATCCTATGAGTTAATTCTTCATGCCTTAATGCCAAGGTGTACAATAAATCTAAAATACAATCCTAGACTACTGTACCAAATACTCGAATATTGTTTTAGGCTATTGCCAAGGAACGTCGAGCTTTCCAACTTGTGAGCTTCTTCCTTGAGCCTCAGGTTGATGCTTCCAATAGTCCTGGGAATTCTTCCTTCTCCTAAGGGTATCCTCATCCCTTTAGACTCTTGGACCATCAACACCTGTAATCACAACACTCAATCACACACATCAGATAAACTTAGAGTTTGCCTTTGTTGGTTTGTTGTGCCATTCATCAAAACTCTTAGGGTTCAACAATATTCCCCCTTTTTGATGAATGCCAAAGCAAGAAAACTCTTAAACAAATGTAAAGCCACAATCAGCAGTGTGTTAGTGTTTAAATAATCAAATTGAGTACATGATATATAAGAGAAACAAAAAAAACTTTAAAAGTTTCATACCCTTATACATACTTTCACAGCAAGCAGAGCAAGGAACTCGAGCAGATTAATGCAGAACATGATCATCAACCTGTAATACCAAGGAGGTTTGCTCTTCTTCCCCCTTTTGGCTTTCATAAAAAACAAACCATAGATATATATATCTCACAACACAGCACCAGTAGATAATATACTGGTTGTACCTTTTCGTGACATATAAAAATCAAGCATGCAACAATAATTCACAAATAATTAGGCAAAGCATATATATATATATATTCATCAAAAGGTCCAAGTTAGCCCATAAATAGTTCAGCAAAAGATAGTTTAAGCACCCACTGTTCAAACTAAGAACAGGGTAAAATCAACCAAATCCAAAAGTTATTAAGTTACAGACCAAATTGTTCAATAATAATTTTAGGGGTTAGGGAAGGCTAGATATATATAGTGGAAAGGGAAGGATGGAGCAAGATCTTCAGGGGCCTCCAAACTCGGACATCACTTCAATCACCTTGGCCAGAATCTTCTTCTGGGACTTGTCCAGCTTCACATATGCTGCTCCCATGTTTTGCAGGATGGACTGAGATGTTGACCCCAGATTCTCCAGCATGTTCTCCATATTCGCACACTTGGTGTTTAATTGGTCCATCTGGTCATGAAGTGATCGAACAGAAACCTTGAGATCCTTCAGCTCTTCAATGACTGAGGTGGAACTAAAAGAGCCAAAACCTGAGCCAGTGATCACYATAGGACCACTCCCCTGTTTTTCCAGAACAGAAGTATCAACAACAGCAGGAGGTGTAGGAAGAACTTCAGAAGTCTTGGGTTCCTCCTTCTTTGGCTCCTCTGCCTTCGGCTCCTCTGCCTTTGGTTCCTCCTCGGCAAGGTCAAAGAAATTTTGCACATACTCTTTGTCAACACCTTTCCTTGTGTTCCTTCCACTTTTTCTCTGAGCAGCTCCTCCTCTTCCCCTACCTCTACCTCCTCTACGACTAATAGACTTAATGAGAGGCTCCTCATCCTCATTCTTCTCTTTCAAGTCAGTCACAACTTTCTCAGGAGTTTTCACCTTGTCAGACTCTTCCTCAACCTTCTTAGTGTCCTTTTGTTCCTCCTCCTCATCTACTTCTTTCTCTTGTTCCTTAAACACACACTCTCCATCTTTGACAGTTAACCCTAGCCTATGCAATGTACTGGGTTGAATGAAATGATTTGTTTGCATGGTTAGCACTTCTTTGGTCTCTTTAATGCCAAAGCTTTCAAGAAAGGTCATTAAGAGATTCCCATACCCAATTTTCATATTTTTGGAGATACAGTGGGTAACGTGTTTAATCATCAAAGAAGGAAAGGTGATTTTTTTTTTGAGAAAGGCAATTTAATTAAATAACTAGCCAAAAAAAGAAAATGTCAAAACATTATAGCACAAATGCCCCAAAACACGAGGACAACACAATACGAACCTAGGCAGTTGCAAAAGCATCAAAATTCCCCCCTTTGCCACCTTCTAGGAAGGGTTCAAAAGGAGAAAAACAATCATATGCAGCAACTAACAATACAAGAGAGCTAAACCAAGCCACAAATAGGAAAAAAACACAACAAAAACATCAACCAAAACAAAAAAAACACAAAGGCGCAACAGCCACTCTTGCAGCACAGTTGCAGCGAGCACCTTCAAACCACGGCACCACAGAGACCCACTGCCCATAACCTCAGCAACCAACATCGGCACAACCCTAGGCAACGGACCATCCATCACATCAAGACACACCACGCAGACCTAGACCGAGAAGAACAACAACAACAGCGCACAACACAAGCAAACATCAACAACACAGCACGACAAACTTCAGCACAACAACAAACGCCACCCACCAACGAGCAGCACAGCAACCAACCCACAACAGCTCACGGCAACACAGCCCCAGCAGCTACCGATTGCCACGTAACACCTCAGCGAGCCAGGCCTTATTCTGAGTACTCGTTTTCCAAGGCATGACGCTCAAAATCCTCCAAAAACATTGATCTCTCACGGTCCTAACCAACACCTCGGGATGAAGCATCTTATTGTTCCAAACGACCTCATTTCTTTGCCTCCATACATTAGCTTTGAACCGCCCCATACCTGGAGACCTCAACCACTAATCAATCGAATCATAATCACTAAAAATACATGGAACTTGCAACAAGTTACATAAATTAATCACACATTTCTGAATGTACAGGCAAGCTGCGAACAAGTGATCAACTGTCTCAGGAGCTTGTTGGCATAGAGGACACAGATCATACCCCACAACACCATATTTCTTCAGTCGTTCCTTAGTCTGGATACGCCTCCAAGCAATCAACCAACAAATAAAGCTAGCCTTGGGAATGTTTAGTCTATTCCAGACCCAAACAGACCACCCCACTTCACTACACGCTCCTCTCAGCCACTTATACCCTAAAGATGTAGAATATCCATGATTATTAAATGCCCATCTATTCTCGTCATAGCTAGTTCGAAAAAAATCTTTAACCTTGCAAAGACTTTTCCAATACCAACTGGCTATAGCAGGAGGGTGTAGTTCTTCCAGTCCTGATGTTTTAAGTAAACATGATCAATCCATAGAACCCACAGATTATCCACCTTGTTGGCAATACACCACACATACTTACCYAACATAGCCAGGTTCCACACATGACTCTCCTTAAAACCAAGACCACCCTCCCCCTTGGGCYTAYAGACCAGGTCCCAGGCAACTAAAGCATTATTAGCACACAAAGGTTTCCCAGTCCAAAGGTAATTTCTACAGATTGAAATCACCTTATCGATAACCTTTTTAGGAATGACAAAAATCGCAGCCCAGTAACTATGCAAATTCAACAACACAGCATTCACAAGTTGAGTTCTACCTGCATACGACAAAGTCCTCACGCCCCCCCCCCCCCAAGTACGAATTTTTGAAACTATTTTATCAGTCATAAAGTCACAATCAGCAGTAGACAGTTTCTTAGAGGAAATTTTAACACCCAAATATCAAAAAGGAAGATTATCCTCCACAAAACCTGTCTGCTCCAACACCCTGGCCTTAGTATCCTCAGGAATATTACAAGCATATAAAGCAGACTTGCCAGAATTAGCAGCCAAACCCGAATCCTTAGTAAAAGTAGCTAAAGCCTGCATATTCATCATAATGGACTTTTCTTCACCCCTGCAAAACAAAATCAAATCATCTGCAATCACAAGGTGGTTAAGTTTCAACGACTTACATCGATAATGAAACTTATACTCCCTCTGATTACCAGCATAATGCAACAACCTGGAGAGATACTTCATACATAACACAAACAAAAGAGGAGAACCCTCAATACTTAGCTGCAATTGGATACTTAGCTGCAATTGGGTTAACTCATGTAAGCCCGTTTCACATCTTGATACTTAGCTGCAGTTAAATTCTCATACTCAGCAACAATTGGATCAGTTGGGAAGTCATGAAGAACCCTCTGACAGTCCTTTAACTCTTTCCTGGCACCAAAATATTGCTCCTCAATCTTATCAAAATACTTCTTGTTCAAGGCCCTCAAATGACGCTTACAATTTTTGAGCTTCTTGACCACCTAAAACATAGGCACACCAGAAATACTAACATCCCACCCCTCCTTAACAACATCAATAAATTCAGGGTGATGAGTCCACATGTCAAAAAACTTGAAAGCAGGCTTTCTACAAACTTGAACCTTCTCAAAATGAACAATAGTTGGATAATGGTCAAAGAGACCTTTAGGATGAAACTAAACAAAAGACTCAGACATACAAGAAATCCAATGCTCATTAACCAAGCATCTATCCAATTTACTTATAACCCGTTTAGACCCAACCTGTTTATTATTCCAAGTATACCTTGGACCAGCAGACACCAAATCAATCAGGTTATAACATCCAATAGTATATTGAAAATCTTCAATCTCAGCAAAAGTAACAGGCCTACCCACCCTATCATCATAATGTAAAGGACAATTAAAATCCCTACCAATCATCCAAGGGGCATCAATCTGGTCACTTACATTCTGAAGATCCCTCAATAAAGACTGCCTCCCCTCAGCATTATTAAGAGCATAAACCATAGTAAAGTGAAAAGCAAATTTATACACCACATTATATACACTAAGATGCATACACAACTCAGAAGAAAACTTCACATCCACACTAAAATTCTGACTTAACAGGCAACTAAAATCCGTCCACCTTTATGCGTACGAAAGTTCGTCGCAATACACCAATTCTGAAACATATTAGCATAGACATTACTAAAATTAACAGGCTTAACTTTAGTTTCTACCAAACATACCAGACCAGCATTTTGCTGCAAAAGGAAATTCCTCACCTCCTTTTGCAAAAGGAAGGGTGATTTGAATTTTGTTTTCAAGGTTGTAGATGAGAAGGGCATCCAAGTGGTTTACCTCATCTCTGTGTTGAGTTCTTAGAATTATAGAATGAAAGACAAGGTGGAAAAGTAATTTTTGAATGGGGGAGAAATTTTTGTGGTTCGTTTTCACATGGCTAGGGTTACCGCCGATAGATTCAACCATACTATCAATACTGACTCCCTCATAAGATTTTCTAACCATAGCACCATCAACAGTTTCTTCATAAGCTCCTTTAAAATAATCATCAAAACCCTCATTCGGCACACCAAATGCCTCACTTAAATCAGCAGTAGTAAACTCAATAGTTTGATTTTTAATTTTCACAGAACAAACTCCATTATCATTGTTAAAGCTTTTATTAAACTTATCCATAATTATGTAAGATAACTCATCTTTGTAACCAATTTCAAACAAACTAGTCCATCCCTGAAACTCTAATATATCAGTGAGTTGTGTGAACTTACATGCCCTGCACCAATCCAGGTTGATTGCTATACCCATCATGTAATTTGAGCAGCGAGCATCAATTCGAGCACGAACATGAGATTTTCCTACCATCGGGATGTGATCACCCAACTCTTCCTAGTTGCCCTTGATTTCTTCGAATTTTCTTTTCTTTGAGCCCTCAATGATTGACATGCTCTCATCCTTTTTGGTTTCAGACGATTTTGTAGGCAATGGTGAGATGTCCATGGGTGAAAATTTTGAATTTTGCGATGAAAACAATTTTTTTGTTGGAATTAGAGATGAGTAATTTTGTGAGTTTAGGGAGTTTTGTAAGTTCTGTGGGTGTTGGAAGGGGTTTTGCATGTTTTAAATAGTTGGTGATGGTGACGTTTTGGTTGTGTGGTGAAAAATTGAGGGGGATGAATTTGTGCGGTCAAAAGAAGAGGGGGTAATTAATTTTAGTCAGTAACATGCACTCAAGGATTCAATTGATTTGACATATATAGTGGGATGCTTATAATATGAAATGAATTGATATAAATTGCATTCGGTTGAGATTATTTAGGAGATTTAAAGCTTGAATGCAATACAACTAATGTGATATGATATTTGTCAGATATATTTTGTGATTTTTCACAATTAGCCGAAAATAAAAAAATAAATTAAGATATATTTGTTTTGAAAAATTTAAAAATTTTGAACTATTTGAACAAAACAAATTGGGCTTGGACGCTTCAATTAATTTCAGCTTTGCTTCAGTACTTATGACTTCATGTTTGCACACAAGAAATATACATACATTACTTAGTGTAATGTTGTTCACATCAAATTTGTGCATGAGACATATATACCAGAACTGTTTAAGAATGTACCTTGGGGTTTTGGAGCACCTTCTTAGGATAGTTTAATCATCCCAAGTTCCATATGCATTCTTTCAAACCTGTCCCTTGCTAATGGCTTAGTCAAAATATCAGCTACTTGATTTTCAATTTCACAAAAATCCAATTTGATTAAGCCTTTTTCAACATAATCCTTTAAAAAATGATGTCTAATATATATATGCTTAACTTTTGAATGGTGCACTAGATCCTTAGAGATACAAATGGCACTAGTGTTATCACAAAGAATGGAATACCATTCATACCTCAGTCCTTAATCTCTTAGTGGTGCTTTCAATCACAAAGAACTTGAGAGCAACATGTACCACAGCGTCATATTCAACCTTCACGCAGGAGATAGTGCTACTGTGATATGTTCTTTGGCCAGAAACAGACAATGACCCGGGAACTGGAGCTGCATTCCGAGGTGCTTCCTATTTTACTAGCTCACCTGCACTATCAGCATCAAGTAATCCTTTCAAGTCAAAAGTGATCACTTCTTGCGATAGAAAGAACTGCATGTGTTTTAGTTCTTTTAAGTATCGGAAGAATTCTTTTAACTGCTAAGAGATGTTGATTCTATTGGATTAGATTGAAATCTTGCACACAACCTACACTGAAGAATATCAGGATCTACTGGCAGTTAAATAGAGAGGGACCATCATACTCTATACGGGGGTTTTCTGATATCTACGATAATACCTAGGACTTTACATCCATCTTGTTCCCAACTCCCATTGGAGTATGATTAACCTTGACTTGATTGATTTCGCTATTTCTTACAAAAGTTCTATGATAATGGCTTTTGTTGATGAAATTGAAGTTCCCCCTCAGTGTTTCTTTTTTTGGTCAAAACAAGAAAAGAAGTTTAATACTCACCCACTAGCTCATTTCAAATTCACCACCATTAGTTGGAGGCAATATACTTACACAGTTTCTCTTTGTTGCCTACCAACAAAAATGCATTCAACGATTATATTGAACAATAATTAGGTTCAGTTCCTTTCAGCTTTTAGAATACAAGTTTTTTCTACTTTTCCTCTTGTAAAAGCATTGTTGTAAACAAAACTTTGATAGCCTCTTCGTAACCAGGCTTCTGGTAGCTTGCTTAAGCCTAGAGAGCTTCTGTTCAAGCTTGAAAACATGATTTGGAAATTTTTCATTTTCAAAGCCAGGAGGTTGCTCAACATAAACTTCCTCCTGAAGATAACCATTTTGAAAAGCACATTTTATATCCATTTGATAAAGTTTGAAACCCATAAAAGAAGCGAAGGCAATAAGAATTCGAATAGCTTCTAACCTTGCTACAGGTGCAAAAGTTTCTTCGAAGTCTATACCTTCTTGTTGATTATACCCCTTAACAACTAGCCTAGYTTTGTTTCTTATAATTGTGCCATATTCGTCTAGCTTGTTCCTAAAAATCCATTTAAGACCAATGACCTTTTTGTTTTTAGGTGAGGGTTCAAGATGCCATACCTTGTTCCTTTCGAATTCATTCAGTTCTTCCTGCATAGCTTTTATCCAGTCGGCATCCTTTAGGGCTTCCTCATGGTTCTTTGGTTCAACAATGGACATAAATGCATAGAAGGCACAGAAGTTTCTCAGCTGAGCTCGAGTTTGAGTTCCTTTATTTATATCACTGATTATGAGATCAGTGGGATGAGATTTTTGGTGTTTCCGGGGTTTAGGCTAGAAATCTCTCACAGGAACTCCAACTTGAGGTGTCTCAGCATGAGTTTCCTCTGTTTCTTCCACTTCCTAAGCATGTTCCTTAGTATTTTCTCCTTCAGCATTGGTTTGAGGAACTTTTGTATTGACAGTTTGTTCCTCCACCCTAACTGCAGGAGTTTCTTTGGTACGATTGCTGAGTTCCTCATCTGGATCTTCCTTTCTTACAAGTCCTATTTCAAAATCATCATTTTCTAGTTCAAGAGCATCAAAACATGTGTTAGCTTCATCAATATAACATGGATACTTTCTTCAACACACATAGAGTTTTTATTATACACTCTGTATGCCTTGCTATGGTTAGAATAGCCAAGGAACACAGCTTCATCACTTCGCTCATCAAACTTACCCAAGTTTCTCTTACCATTGTTATGGACAAAGCACCTGCATTCAAAAGTTCTGAAGTGTAATATGTTAGGTTTTCTACCTTTTAAGAGTTCATATGGTGTTTTCTTGACAATAGGTCTAAGCATAACTCTATTGATGATATAGCAGACAGTGTTGACTGCTTCTGCCCAAATGTTTCTGGAAAGACCACTGGCTATTAACATTGTTCTAGCCATGTCCTCCAAGGTCCTATTTTTCCTTTCCACAACTCCATTTTTTTTTTGTGGAGTTCTAGGAGCAGAAAAGTTATGGTTCATTCTTGTTTCCCTGCAAAACTCATCAAACTTGTAATTTTCAAATTTTGTTCCATGATCAGACCTAATGTGGACTATTTGAAATCCACTTGTTTTCTGGATCCTTTTAGCGAACGCGACAAACTCATTGAAAGTTTCATCTTTGCTTTCTAAGAAGATCACCCGAGTGAACCTCGAGTAGCTAGTCATCAACAATTACTAATACATATCTCATTCCACTTCTACTTTGGATTCTCATTGGTCCACACAAATCTATGTGAATTAACTCCAAAGGTTGCTTTGTTGTTATCATGTTTTTACTTTGAAAAGATGACCTAATTTGCTTCCCCCTCACACAAGCATCGCATATGAAATGACCAGGGAACTTGACTTTTAGCAGACCAACCACCAAGTTCTGTGAGTGAAGCTTGTTCATGAGGGAGAAACTTGCATGTCCAAACCTTTTGTGCCAAATTAATGCATCATCCACGATCACACTAAGACAGGTCAGATTGTTCCTTGGGACAGAGTTGAGATCCACTATATAAGTTTTCCCTCTCCTATTCCCTTCTAGAATAATTAACCCAGTGTGGTTGTTGATGATGTGACAATTTTCAGTGGTAAATTTTACTGTGTTACCTTTGTCACAAAATTGTGATATACTTAGTAGATTATGTTTAAGACCCT
>SNQN01007786.1:21656-31885 GCA_008642245.1 Bassia scoparia | reverse complement strand
CCCCGCCTTAGGGGGGCGTGACCTCAGCTTCAGTGTCATGGAATTGAGCCATGGAATCCGCATGTGAATGCGTTGGGGTGTGTTGTCGAATTGAGGGGATCGCCACCGTGCCTATATAGGTTATTCACGGACGCCCGAAACATTGGTGCCAACTAGTGGCCCCCCAAATAGGTCCAGTAACCAAAGTGTGGGTTCGGGGACATGGTACGGATTGAATCAGTAACCCAATCCGCCCGCATGTAGCGGCCTCTACTCGGTCTCATTGTAGTTCCACGAGTCATAACAATTGAATTCAAGAAAACTTATCGATTTGACTTTGAAAGCGCACTAATTACTAGGTGGGTTGCTATTATGTACAAACCAAGACTTCTACAATGGACAAGGCGATCATTTGATTGTTAGTCAATATTAACAAGGTGCTTAGAAAACCGGTCGTCCATGATTATCTAACTTTAATGTGATACGCAATTAAATTCCGGTCTTGTTTAAGCAATATATACAAGTGTGATAGAATATATATATACAAGACATGAAAACAAAGGTTAGTAAGCATGATAATATATATGTGTGTCCTTCTCACCTTGTCACTGCAAATACACAAATCGTTAAAGCAAAAACTAAAAGAGACGTCCTTTGATCGAATTACTAATCAAGACAAAGAAACATGTTAGTATTGACAATAACGATATGCATAATAATGAATTGTGACAAGATAATGATAATAATAATAAGTGTTAATGAAAACGAATTTGAAAACATGAGTGACAATCCTACATATTTACATAAATCAATTAAAAGGTGAGTTTCTACATTGTGTTGATTTAATTGAAACTCGCAATAAGAATTAGTCAAATTAAAAGTGACAAAAGGAATTAGAGTAGAGTCAAAAAGATGTTTTAGGTGAGTAATCTCAGATTTATACCCTTATTTCGCTTGTTGAATCGAACAGAATCGATGCTTAGAACTCAAGAACGAATGTGTTTAGAGTGTTTGAGAGAGTGAGAGAGAGAATACGTAAGTTAGAGACAGAGAGAGACAGAATAGAAGTGTCTTGAAAAATCGTGTGTATCCGGACTGAGCAGGGCAAGCATGTATTTATAGGCACGAGGGGAAAAACGTGGGAGAAAAACCCTGCGTATATACGCAGAGGAGCTGCGTATATACGCAGGTGGCCTGCGTATATACGCAGGTGACCTGCGTATATACGCAGAGGGGCTGCGTATATACGCAGGCCTCTGCGTATATACGCAGCCCTATGCGTATATATTTTTTCCAAAACCTCGAAATATTTTGATTTCCTCCGATTTTATTCGTGATTTCCCTTGATTCGACGCACCTAGACACCCTTGCTCTCCAAGCAAGGAGTTCTAGAGTGTTCTAGAAGGTTCCACGTATTTCCGGAGTATTTTTTTTGTGTATTTTGTATTTTTTTTTGTATTTTCTGCGTATAAAAACTTATAAAAATCATAGAAAAATGTAGAAAAATCAGAAAAATAATCTAAAAATACTGGTGAGCTCAGAAAAATGTGAAGAATGCAATGAAAATGGAAATTATGGAGATCACCAATATAAAAAATCCTTAAAAATAGAAAAGAAAACCTAAAAATAGAAAATAATTAAAATAAATAAAAGAAAATGTTTTTGCCCCTTTTATTTGTCCTTTGCTCAAGAGTTCCGAGTATGACCTCACGTATTTCCAACTTTTTTGAGTTCAAAGCATCTTTTCTGAGTCGAAACAATCGCGAGACGCGGTATGTTTCATCACGGATTACTCGTTTGGGGAGACACATTTAGGTGTCTACAGAAGCCCCCACTTTGACTGAGTCTGGAGAGATGATGGTCTCGTAAGACGAAAGTCAAAGTATTCGATTCGGGACGGAGAGCAACTCAAGACGTTCTGCGACCCTGAGTTACCCTTTTTCGCCGGTACCTGCAAAACAAAGGTTAGTTTTACCTGTAGCCGTGTCCCGTGCGGTCTGAGTCCTCGAGCGATCATTCTTCGTTCGGCTGACTGGGAGAAATGCAGACGCATCCCATGCTTTCCGAAAAATGAGCATTGACTTGAAAATGATAGCCCTAATTCAGGATTAAGGACTACCTTGGTGACGACATAGATCTGTTTTTATGTCTAGAGAAATTTGCATGCAATGTTGACCTGTAACTTGTGACCTTGATATTGAGAGTGAGGCAAGAGTCATTGAATTAGAATTTGAAAGAGTCTTTGAATTCGGAAGGGCCTCGTCTAGGTCTGGTTCTAGACATAGTTTGAAAGAGTCATTGAATTTTGAAAGGGTCTTGTCTAGGTCTGGTTCTAGACATGATTTGAGAGAGTCTTTGAATTTGAAAGGGCCTTGTCTAGGTCTGGTTCTAGACATGATTTGAGAGAGTCATTTTGAAAGGGCCTTGTCTAGGTCTGGTTCTAGACATGGTTTGAGAGAGTCATTGAATTTGAAAGGGTCTTGTCTAGGTCTGGTTCTAGACATGATTTGACAGAGTCATTGAATTTGAAAGGGTCTTGTCTAGGTCTGGTTCTAGACATGATTTGAGAGAGTCTTTGAAAGGGCCTTGTCTAGGTCTGGTTCAAGACATGATTTGACAGAGTCATTGAATTTGAAAGGGTTTTGTCTAGGTCTGGTTCTAGACATGATTTGAGAGAGTCTTTGAAAGGGCCTTGTCTAGGTCTGGTTCAAGACATGATTTGAGAGAGTCTTTGAATTTGAAGGGGCCTTGTCTAGGTCTGGTTCTAGACATGATTTGAGAGAGTCTTTGAATTTGAAGGGGCCTACTAGAAAAGTGCTGCTTGAAAAGTGACTTAGAGAAAGGTGACATTTGGACGAGACTAAGGTTTGACTCGGACGTGACTTGTGACTAGAGCTTGAATTTGAATTTGAACTTGACATCGATTTGACTTAACATCGGCGAGACAGTGACTTTGATTGGAAAGAGACAGGGTCCAAAAGTGATTTTTCAGGATTTCCTCTTGATAGCAAAAGACTTGAACACGTAATAGGGCCTTAGGAGACGAGAAGCCCCCAACTGGAAATTAAGGAGCCATGATGACAACGAGCCCCCCAGCGAGACTTTGAGACAACGTGGTTTACGGCTTAGAGTCAACATAGGGAAGGTGGATAGATTGTATGGATAGGTTCCCCAACAAGATGTACTAACCCAAAGGTCAGGTGGCTTTACTTCTTTGGGATTGAGTCAATGAGTCCTTGAAGGTGACCAAAGAATGAGCTATGGTTCGAGAAATAAAAAGGGTCAAATTTGTGACTAAGGGTCAAAGATGTGGCTAGATGCGAGGTTGGCTAATGATGTAGGTTCAAGCATGAGTCTATGTCAGGTTCTAGATTGGCAAAACCATTATCAAATTCTTAGCAAGTCAAAGCACTCAAAAGGCCTCAAATGATTTAATGTTAATGTGGATGCGGTCGAACCTCGAGAAGAGGCTTCCTACGTATCCTTATGGAATCAGACCACCGTAGTTCTCGTGATGATTTGGACAATGCCTCGTGTGAGAGGGCTTTTGTGGTTGTAATGTGTGGCTGTGTTTTTGAGGTTTGAAAAAGGCTTGATGATCATGAAGTGACCCACGGTGCGCAGTGTGCTTTTTAGACTTTGCTTTTTATTTGATCTGGGCTTTGAGCTTTGGATTTGCATTTTTGATGATTTTTGTATAACTGGAATTGAACTTTGATTTTTGCTTTTTTTTTATTCTTCTTTTTTTTCTTTTTCTTTTCTTTCTTTTGCACGTGTCTTTTCCTACGCACCGTTTGGTCCAAAGGGTTAGGTAGATGTGGGTAATGAAAGAAAGATAAGCTAAATGATAGTGTTTGTGGCTCAAAAGGTTGCAAGGGATTTTGATTTGATGTGACAAAGGGAATGGAAGGGAGGGGTCATTTTATGGAGCTGTGAAAGAAGGCCTCTCTTGGGCATTGTTCAATTTCAATAATTAAATTAGATTAAACCAATTGTGGCCAATGAGTGTTGAGACTTGCATAGAATTAGAAAATAATATTGCCAAAAACAAATGAATCATTTTATTGCTGAATGAAAACTGAAACATACATGGCTTATTTTAAAAGACTACATAGACTCAAAAGACAGTGAATTGAAAAGAATAGATAGCTTGGACTAGGACTCTATGACTCAATCTGGAGAAGACCGCGCAGATCGATGACCCACGCCTTGGGGTGACTCATGGTTTAGCAAGTGGGCTGGTGTGAATGTTGATCTTATCCTTCGCCGCTGGAGGGACTGGGAGGCGACCATCTTCAACCATGTCTTGAATCCTATGCTTCAAAACGATGCAATTCTCAGTGGTGTGCCCCCTTCCTTGGTGGAACTTGCAATAGGCATTGGGATTCCAATTCCTAGATTTCTTATCATCTGAAGGGTCTGGAGTGGGTCCAATAGGAGCAAGTGCACCTTTTGCAGTTAGTCTATCAAAGGCCTGCTCATAAGTCATTCCAATTGGAAAAAATGTCCTTTGTGGTCCTCGAGGCCTGTTGCTGAAAGAGCCGGGATGGTTAGAAGAGTTGTCATTGGTAATGTGGCTGACTTGATCAGTGTTGGAAAAAGAGGAGCCACCTTTCTTGTTAAAGCCCCCACCGTTACCCTTAGACTTCTGGGCTTGAACATCTTCCTCAACTAGGAGGCCAACCTTGTAGAGCCCAGTAAATGAATCAATGGGTTGAAACTTGAGTGGCTCTCGATACTTGGGCTTAAGGTTCTTGATGACCATGCGAACTTGATCTTCCTCATTCGGTCGATTGGTCATTTGAGCGGCCTTCTCCCTCCACCTATTAAGGAAAGTAGAGAAATTTTCTCTCTCACCTTGCTTGGTGGCCTCTAGTTCACGGAGACCGACAGGAAGCTGGGAATTGTACTGTACTGCTTTAGGAACTCGTGTTTGATATATTCCCAATCATCGAGCTTGGCTTGATTCAGGGTCTTGAACCACCTGGATGGATGGGTGTCCAAAGTAATAGGGAACACCGAAGCGAATAACTCTTTGCTCATTCCTTTAAGGACCATTGAGATATTGAAAGTGCGGAGGTGGTCTTCTGGGTCTTCAGTTCCCTTGAACTTGGGCAAATCAGTGATGACAAACTTCTTAGGAAGCTGGCCCTTAATCTCATAATCAGCAACACGAGGCCCTTGAACTGAATTTTCGGACATTCTCTTGACCAACTCTTCTAGTTGCTCCACCCTTTTTTCCGTCTCAGTCTTCGGAGGAGGGAGTGGTGTCTCAGCATCGTCTTCTTCCTCCCCGTCAGACTCGAGAGGTTTTTCCTGGGTCCTCTTTTCTTTCAGCTCCCCAATGCTCTTTTCTTGGGCATCAAGGCGAGAATTCACAGACTCGAGCTTTTCTAGAATAGCGTTAAGCTGTTGTTCGATGTTTGCCATGGAAGTGTCTTGGTGATCAGGAGCGCGTCGGGTTTGGCTTCTTGTTACTCTTCTAGGCCCCAGAGACAAGTTGCGAGTCTTTGCTATCTTGCTGAAATCAAGAAATTACACTTTAGAACCCAGAAACAAAAGATTGGTCTACTTGAAAACTCTTAAGAACAAACCTAACTCAGTCTTGAGGTTCTGGACTTAAGGAACTGAACTCGAAAGTAGACTTGAATGGGCTAGACCTAAATCTGATTTAAGGTGCTAGACTCGAGAAAGATTCAAACCTAAGATGGGCCTATTTCAGAATTAAGGACCTCTTAGACCTACGAGCCACTTGAAATTGAATGGGCCTAGCCTTGAATCAAAGTTCCTAGGGTTGAGTCTATGATCGAACCTAGTTCAGTTTTAAGGTTCTTAGAAGTTGAAGCGAACCTAATTCAGATTCAAGGCTCTTGGGTTGAAATTGAATTGAACCTAATTCAGATTTAAGGTTCTTGAATTGGAATTGAATTGAACCTAATTCAGATTTAAGGTCCTTGAATTAAGATTGAATTGAACCTAATTTAGGTTTAAGGTTCAAAAGGTCGAATCTAAGTCAGATTTAAGATTCTTGGATTGGAATCGAACCTAAGTCAGATTCTAGGTCGAATGGAGTTTGAAATTGATTTTGAAATGGGCCTAATGGATCGTCAAACTTCATGTCTTGAACCATAGATTAAGGGACTGGGCTTAGTTGGTGGTTAAGAATTTGGACTGAATGAAGAGTCACAAGTTAACAAGCACATTGATTGAAACACAAATCCAATTTATTCACTTAAGGTCAGGATCTAAGTGAACTATAGGTCGGCTTGGTTAAGTCTGATAGTGTACCATGCCTAAGAGTAGAGCTGGGTCCAATTTCACCACCACAACATTGGTGATGTATGGCCGAGATACCCCTTATATACACGCATCTAGTAACACGTGCATACGCGGCATGGGCGGGATAGGACTTACCTTAGCCATGTGATCCATTAACCACATGCAACCAAGGTAAAATCCCCCCTTAAGGTGATCTCGAGCATAGAACATGCCCATATTGAGACCAAGGTGCCTAAGACATGACCCTATTCGAAGGGTCACAAGCAAAATTCAATTGATTATGAATATGGAACTACGAGACTTTCAAGTCTGTCCACTCACCAAATGGTGATTATCCCCAGTGAAGTCGCCAAAAACTGTAGGGCTTCGCCCCGCCTTAGGGGGGCGTGACCTCAGCTTCAGTGTCATGGAATTGAGCCATGGAATCCGCATGTGAATGCGTTGGGGTGTGTTGTCGAATTGAGGGGATCGCCACCGTGCCTATATAGGTTATTCACGGACGCCCGAAACATTGGTGCCAAACTAGTGGCCCCACAAATAGGTCCAGTAACCAAAGTGTGGGTTCGGGGACATGGTACGGATTGAATCAGTAACCCAATCCGCCCGCATGTAGCGGCCTCTACTCGGTCTCATTGTAGTTCCATAAATCATAACAATTGAATTCAAAGAGCCTATTGAATTGACTTGAAAGCGCACTAATTACTAGGTGAGTTGCTATTATGTACAAACCAAGACTTCTACAATGGACAAGGCGATCATTTGATTGTTAGTCAATATTAATAAGGTGCTTAGAAAACCGGTCGTCCATGATTATCTGACTTTAATGTGATACGCAATTGAATTCCGGTCTTGTTTAAGCAATATATACAAGTGTGATAGAATATATATACAAGACATGAAAACAAAGGTTAGTAAGCATGATAATATATATGTGTGTCCTTCTCACCTTGTCACTGCAAATACACAAATCGTTAAAGCAAAAACTAAAAAGAGACGTCCTTTGATCGAATTACTAATCAAGACAAAGAAACATGTTAGTATTGACAATAACGATATGCATAATAATGAATTGTGACAAGATAATGATAATAATAATAAGTGTTAATGAAAACGAATTTGAAAACATGAGTGACAATCCTACATATTTACATGAATCAATTAAAAGGTGAGTTTCTACATTGTGTTGATTTAATTGAAACTCGCAATAAGAATTAGTCAAATTAAAAGTGACAAAAGGAATTAAGTAGAGTCAAAAAGATGTTTTAGGTGAGTAATCTCAGATTTATACCCTTATTTCGCTTGTTGAATCGAACAGAATCGATGCTTAGAACTCAAGAACGAATGTGTTTAGAGTGTTTGAGAGAGTGAGAGAGAGAATACGTAAGTTAGAGACAGAGAGAGACAGAATAGAAGTGTCTTGAAAAATCGTGTGTATCCGGACTGAGCAGGGCAGGCATGTATTTATAGGCACGAGGGGAAAAACGAGGGAGAAAAACCCTGCGTATATATGCAGAGGAGCTGCGTATATACGCAGGTGGCCTGCGTATATACGCAGGTCTGCGTATATACGCAGAGGGGCTGCGTATATACGCAGGCCTCTGCGTATATACGCAGCCCTATGCGTATATATTTTTTCCAAAACCTCGAAATATTTTGATTTCCTCCGATTTTATTTCGTGATTTGCCTTGATTCGACGCACCTAGACACCCTTGCTCTCCAAGCAAGGAGTTCTAGAGTGTTCTAGAAGGTTCCACGTATTTCCGGAGTATTTTTGTGTATTTTGTATTTTTTTGTATTTTCTGCGTATAAAAACTTATAAAAATCATAGAAAAATGTAGAAAAATCAGAAAAATAATCTAAAAATACTGGTGAGCTCAGAAAAATGTGAAGAATGCAATGAAAACTGGAAATTATGGAGATCACCAATATAAAAAATCCTAAAAATAGAAAAGAAAACCTAAAAATAGAAAATAATTAAAATAAATAAAAGAAAATGTTTTTGCCCCTTTTATTTGTCCTTTGCTCAATAGTTCCGAGTATGACCTCACGTATTTCCAACTTTTGTGAGTTCAAAGCATCTTTTCTGAGTCGAAACAATCGCGAGACGCGGTATGTTTCATCACGGATTACTCGTTTGGGGAGACACATTTAGGTGTCTACACTTATGAAAATAGCTAGAGGGATACTCTAGGCGTGATTTGGCTCAGCATCACTACAGGGCCAGTTGAAAGAAGAGTTCGATTCCACGTGATCGACATCAAGCCAACTTTCAACTTGTTCCTAGGACGACCATGGCTTCATGAGCTTGGAGTCGTCCCTTCTACACTATACCAAAAGGTGAAGTTCATTCTAGAAGATGAGCACAACACTATCGATGCATCTCCCATGAGGATAGAAGCAATTGAGCAACCCATAATCCTCGTCGAACACGATGGAGACTTATGGGGTTTCACCGTAGCAGTCCTAAAAGAAGACATGGTCCCTTTTGAATTCCATCTGTATTCCAACCTGGTGGTCAACGCTGTTCTGCGGGACAAGGGGCATATACGGGTGATGGGGCGTCACCGGGCCGGACTAGGTCTGGTCCCTCTACTCCGGGGGGTACAATTTAATGGGAAGCTTGGTTTGTTTGCTAGAATTGAATTCTTGCTTTTGCATAGTGTGAGTATGCCTAGAGTTGTGTGTTTATACTCGAAATGAGTAGAGGAAGTCACCACCGCACTTCTTTCGGGAAGTTGCGAAACCTGGTTTAAACCTTGCCTATAATTGCATAAAGCAAGGCGAAGGACTCCATGTTATTAGGTCGTGCACCAGATCTGAATTAGGGGACATGGGTAAGGGTAAAGTAGTGCACAACTCCCCCCCCCCGCATCTAGCAGCCTCTACTAGGTCGTTGCGAGTTCACTGTTCAAAAGACAACAACAAACATATTTCTGTTTTAAACCCTAAGCATGCAAAGTTACTAGGCGTGTTGTTTAACAGAATACTATGCATATAGTGGCTAGTTTGTTGTGGCATGTGTTGGTAATTCCTTATTCCAGGAGCCTAATGTCGGTTGTCCGTAATTGACTTATTAGGCGTGAGAACACAAAATTTGCAAGTCTTTATTAAAGCATATTAATGGTGTGAGATAAGCATGCAAGCACTCGTACGAGGAATTAAATGTTATGCCTTAAAGTTGCTTTTAATTTGAATTGCCAAGTATTTGTTAATCAATATTACATGCGAAAGGTACATAGAAAGTCAAATTTCTAACCAAGCATGCAAAAGGGTGTTTAGAACTGAGACGTTGGCCTCAAACTTACCTTGCAACATGATGTCGAAGATCAAGGACGTAGCTTCGGACCCTTAGGAACCCTTGTCGAGCCTTAAAACCCTTGGAACCTCCTAGATATAATGCAAAAGTGTGTTTTCGAATGTGTTTAYGTGTATGMAATGTGTTTGAATGTATGAATGCTTTTTGCAGTGTATTTGTGAGTGTATGAGACAGAAGGAAAGCCTTTGGACGAGTGAGAGAAGGAATAGAAAGAGCATAGGAGCGTCCCAAAGTTTTTAAAACGAGTCGAGGGGGCTTGTATTTATAGGCAAGGACCAAAAAAGGAAGGAAAATGTCGTAATTCCACCCAAAATTGGGCATAATTGCGCCCAACCTAGGCGTAACTACGCCCAGGTCATTTCCCCTTTTTCTGGTCCAAACTTGCCTTATTTGCAATATTTGTCGGTTTTAAAAAAGGAACAAAATTATCTCTAGCTTCCACGGGAAGCTTTCTTGCATAGGGATTAGGGGGATGAATGTGGACTGTCTTGGGCAGCAATCCACGACCCTAGTAGGTTCCGGAAGCTTCCGCATAGCTCGGTTTTGCATTTTGCTTAAAAAATTCATAAATATTAAAGCATAAATTGAAAAATTATGGAAAAAATATGTAAAAGTTCCTTCTAAAATGTAGTATTTTGTGTTACAATTTCGTAA
>SNQN01007786.1:0-21631 GCA_008642245.1 Bassia scoparia | reverse complement strand
CAATGTTTTTATGCATCGTCCTATTTTATTGTGCTTCCACTTGTTATCATATGTGAATCTTATTAAAAACAAACCCCCAAAACCCATCATCAATCCCCCCAATTTCACGCCACCACCACCACTCCTCATCGTTGCCACCCTCTTCTTCTCTTTCACCACAAAAAATTAAAAAAATAAAAAAATAAAACCCCCCTCCATGGACCCCCCCCCCCCAAAAAAAAAAAGAGAAAAAAATAGGAATAATTTGGCCTGTTGCTAGTAAATAATAAGTTTTGTTGGTGAATTAGGTCTTGCACGATTCTTCCCTATTCTTTTATTCTACACATTGGGACTATTGTTCGAAACAGGTGGGGGGGAGGGATTTATAGTGCAATGCATTATACCTGTATTGTAATTCGGTATTTTATTTTTTCTGTTCAAATTAAAAAAATCAAAAGAAAAGATATTAAAAAAAGAAAAAAAAGAAAGAGATGGTAAAAAAATGAAAAGAAAGAAATAGAGGCTTGGATGAAAACCCGAAGGGCTCCTTGGCAAAATGGAGTGTGAGGAAACTATGTGTTTCATTTGCAGGGTTAGCATTTTGGTGGATTCTTTCAGATACTCTAGCTTGTTTTTCATGGTTCGCCACAGTGATCTTTCACACGTGATTGATTCTCCACTTCTTTGATGCGGATTAAAGGGTCGTCATAAAAAGTTACTTCTATTATTAGTTTTTTTTATAGTGTAAAAAAAAAAATAACTCGTGTTTAAGGCATAAATTCGTATTTCATTTGCAAAACTCATCTCACTAAATTTTACCGAGGCGAGTAACGTTCAGTGTGGGGGGAGTTGATTATCGATATTTATGCGTTATTTTATAAGACATTTTATTACTTTCGGGTTAGGTTTAGTTAGACATGTTAAGAGCTTTCTTGTTTGGAAGCTCTTGCGCACATATCGGGTATCAAAATGGTCATATCTTTCTACATTACACAACATTTTGATGTTGATTCAAATTGGAGATGATGATTCTCAAGATCTTTCCAATTGGTACTCCTTAAGGCTGATTCAGAAATAACGAAAACTTATTTCCAGCTTCAGTGAGCCCTCATGCAGAATCCGATCTTTGTGTACATCCTGGATTCAAACGTCATATCTTTTGTATACACAACATTTTGACGTTGGATTTCTTGTAGTGATGCCTTTCTTCAAGATCTTTTCCATGTAGGTCGTAAGACAATTCGGACAAAATGAGAAGAGTTATTGCCCATTTCAATCATCGTGCACACAGATGGTCGGCCCCTGCGCGGTTTTGCTCCTACTTGCTTCAAAACTCTCCCACTTGCCTTGCTATCCACTTGGTGGACGTGTTTTCTATGCCAATCCTTTAAGCTGCTATCTTTGACTTAAGGGGAGCATATGCACTATAAATACGTGAAAGCTGCCCATAATTTGTTACTAAGCTTTCTTTTACTTCATCTTGTTGTTTTCTATAGATTGTTAAGCATCTAGCTCTGCAATTTTTATAAAATTATTTTAAACAGTTCCTTGTTCTTCATGTCTTGGTGTTTCTTCGTTTTCTTCGTTCGTGTTCTTCGCGTTTCTTCACTATTCACTAACACGCACTTAAATCTTTATTTTTTCATACAATCTCTAACTAATTATTTTCGTTTTAATATTTCTCTACCTTTATTTTTCGATTAACGTTGGTGGTGTTTAAACCCCGCATTATTTATATTTTTGTATTTAAGTATTTTATTCTCTAACTCTTATTTTTTCGTTAAACGTGAGTTGGTGTTTAACCCCGCGTTTACTTTTTATTTTAGTTTTATTATCAACTTCCTACGTTTACTAAAGTTGAGTGAGGTGTTTAAACCCGCGTTATCATTTTTGTCTAACCCTCTATGTTATTGTATATGTTTGCTTAACATGAATTGTGAGTAATTCCACTTCTAGGGTTGGGGTTCTTTGATGGTTCGATGTGAACTTTATGGTTGAACTCAACTCTGTGGATGATGATTACTATTCCCTATTATTTGTTAGTATGTTGCTCAATATAAATCATGGGCGTATTTTGTTGGCTTGTCTTGTTAACGCCGAGTTAAACGTCGAGAGTAAAAACACCGTGTGAGATTACGATAAATAGTTGAGCGAATCTAGTAAATTGCGAGGCCTGCTAGAGGGATATAGTTCTAGGGAGACCTGATTCGAGGAACTATGTAACCCTAGTAGTATAATCATGAAACTTGTTGGTTGATATTGTTTGTCCATATTGACTTCCACAAGTGAACCTTACCCTAGGTTTCCATTAATTAATTCTCCATTAATTGTCCAAGTAGTGTTATCTTAGTCTAATCAACCAAGGCCCTTTTTCATAATCTTGACACATTAATTAGTAGCTATTTATTACCATCGTCTCTGTGGATACGATCTTGCTTCCAACTTGCTACATAGTTTGTGTTGCTAGGTATTTGTGAAGGTGTGCGATATCCTCGTCAACAAACTCGCCCCCGCACTCAGCGGCCTTCTAACTCGGTCGTTGCGAGTTCACTGTTCAAAAGACCAACAACAAACATATTTCTGTTTTTAAAACCTAAGCATGCAAAAGTTACTAGCGTGTTATTTAACAGAATACTATTGCATATAGTGGCTAGTTTTGTTGTGGCATGTGTTGGTATTCCTATATTCAGGAGCTAATGCCGGGTGTCCATAATGTTGAACTTATTAGCGTGAGAACACAAAATTGAGTCTTTATTAAAGCATATTAATGGTGTGAGACAGATGCAAGCACTCGTACGAGGAATAAAATGTTATGTTTTAAAGATTGCTTTTTAATTTGAATTGTCAAGTAGTTGTTAATCAATATTACATGCGATAGGTACATAGAAGTCATTCTTACCAAGCAGGCAATAAGTGTTGGGTAGAACTGAGGAGTTCGCCCAAACTTACCTTCAATATATGTCGAAGAATCAAGGACGTAGCTGCGGACCCTTGGAATCCTTGGTCGAGCCTTAAACCTTGGAACCTCCTAAGATATTAATGCAAAGTGTGTTTTCGAATTGTGTTTACGTGTATGCAATGTTGTTTGGAATGTATGAATGCTTTTTGCAGTTATTTGTGAGTGTTATGAGACAGAAGAAAAGCCTTTGGACGAGTGAGAGAGGGAATAGCAAGAGCATAGGAGCGTCCAAAGTTTTTTAAAATGATCGAGGGGTGTAGGACGTGGGCCGTGCCCTCAGCGTATAAGCGGGCGCGCGGCTGGTACTCTCGACGGGTGCTTGTGCGTGGCTGAGCCACGGAATCCCGCACGTGAGTGCGTAGGTTAGTGTTGTCGAGTAAGGGATCGCCACCGTGGCCTAGAAAGGTTATTACGGACGCCCGAACTTGGTGCCAAATCAATGGCCCCACGGTCAATCAAGTAACCAGTCGTGGGTTCGGGGAATGGTACGGATTGAATTCATAACCCCAATCCGCCCGCATTTAGCGGCCTCTACTCGGTCTCATTGTTAATCCATTTAACACGATTTATTGGATGCACCACAACGTTACATATTCGCAACCTTATTAGCGCCACTAGCCTTAAAAATATACTAAGTGAGTGGTTTCTATTATGCACAGAGAACCTACCTAACTAGAATTGTGACCACTTTGTATTAATCATTGTTAAAACGGGTGCCTAAAACAGGTTGTCCATAGTTAATCTGATTAAAGTGAATCACATAATTTCCGCTCTTTGTTTAAGCAAATATACCAAATAACAACAAGACAATATGAAGTATATGAACTTCCAAAATATATATACAAACTCATTACCCTAAATCGCAAACCAAAACAAAGTTAGTTTGTAAACGGAATCGAAACGAATTCTTCGCCTTGAATCGCTAATATAAAATTCAAATACCAAACAAATGTTAGTCATGATGAAAAACGAGAGAATGATCTTTCGCCTTGAATCGCTCTACAAGAATAAGAAATCGTTAGTATACGATAATATAATAATTAAATGAATGAAAAGAACGAAAACAAAAAACAATGAAACATTGGAAAACGTTATGACAACCTACATATTTACATGGAACGATTAAAAAGTCGGTTTCTACATATGTATAAGTACATTAAAATTTCCCCATAAAATTAATTGGGGGGGTTAATCAAGTTAAGAAGTGAGAGAGAATTATGGGTGAGTAATCTCAGAATTCAACCTTGGTTTTCGCTGTTGTTTGAGAGAGGAATCTATGCCTGTTGAATCAAAAACGAATGGTTTAGAGTGTGATGAGAGAGAGAGAGTATGACGTATGTCTCGGGAATTGTGGTGTGTGTATCGGACTGAGCAGGCAAGGGTCGATATTTATAGGCACGAGGCAAAAACGATGGCAAGCACAACCCCTGCGTATAACGCTGAGGATGAGCGTATATCGCTCCGAATGAGGGCGTAATACGCTCATACTCAGCCGTATTAACGCTTCACACATTGAGTGCCCATCGTGTGTGAAATGCTTATCTGCTGTCTAACTACGCCTGAAGTGAGCGCTCTATATACGCTGGGTTACAGGTATATGGACGATTACGCTCAAATGGCAGCGTTATATCTACGCTGCTCCTCAAGGTTATATACGCTCCTCAAAGCGTTATATTTTTTTCTAAAACCTGAAATATATTTGATTCGGATAATTCTTTGCCATACGTCTCGATTTTCTAAGATTACGGGATTATTCTAGACGCCTCCTTTCGCAAGAAAGTACGTTTCTAAGAACATCGCGTATTTCTAATTATTCACGTATTTTCTGGCTATTCTGCGTATGTAAACATTGCAAAATTCATAGAAAATCATAGAAAATCAGAAAAAATATATAAAATATTCGGCGGAATTCAGAAAAATGTGATGGACATGATGAAAATCAAAGCATGAGATATCGCCAGTGTAACTCGGTTTGAAACCTTTGAAAACCTTTGGAATCTCTTTGAGAACAACGAAAGATATATTTTTGCCTTGCCGTTGACGCGTTTTGCCTCAATAGTTTCCGAGTACGAACTCACGTATTTCCAACTTTTTGTGAATCAAAGCATCTTTTCTTGAGTCGTAACAACGCGAGACGCGTATATTTCATCACGGATTCACTTCTTTGGGAGACACATTTTCAGGTGTCTACAGAAGCCCTCCACTTTGACTGAGTCTGGAGAGACGGAAAGTCTCGCAAGTCGAAAGTCAAAGTATCTTGATTCGGGACGGAGAGCAACTCAAGACTTCTGCGACCTGAGTTACCCTTTACGCCGGTCCTGCAAGAACAATGTTAGTTTTACCTGTTACCGCGCCCCAGTGCTGTGTTGTGCCCTCGAAGCCGCCTGGATCCTCGGATGGTTTTCTCCCTAGGCTGACCTTGGGGTTTTCGGGAGAGTTTGATTGTGTGCTATTGCGGAATTTCTGGTGCGGGAGAAAATTCCAAAAACACCTAAGAAATGCGCGAACTTCTTGAGCGGGAGAAGATTCCAAAACCCGAGAGATGCTGACGGAACTTCTATAGCGGGAGAAGATCCAAGACCCGAAAATGTGCTGACGGAACTTCTGTAGCGGGAGAAATTCAAGACCCGAAAGATGTGATTTCTTGACGATTTCTGTAGCGGGAGAACACATAAGCCCGAAAAGATGTGTGTGCTGTGATTTCTGTAGCGTGGAGAAATCGTAGACCCGAAAGTGCTTGGGCTGGATGTTTCTGTAGCGGGAGAAATCGTAGACCCGAAGTGTACATATATGGAATTTCTGGTGCGGGAGGAAAAATCCAAAACCCGAAGTGTCAAAGGAGCTATTGTGTGAAGAAGCCCCACTTTGACTGGAGTCTGAAGAGACGAAAAATCTCGTAAAGCGACAGTCAACAGTATTTGATTTGGCGGAGAGCAACTCAAGACGTTCTGCGACCCTGAGTTACCCTTTACGCCGCTGGTTACCTGCAAACAAATGTTAGTTTATACCTGTTACCGCGCCCCATGCGGTGTTATGCCCTTGGAAGCGCCTGGATCCTCGGGGTGGCTTTCTCCCTACGGCTGACCTTGGCTTTTCAGGAGAAAATGAGGTGATGAATACCTTCGAAGCGCCTCGTTCCTCAGGTAGCTTTTCCCTACGGCTGACTTGTTTCGGAGAAAGAAAATGATTTGTAGATGCCTTCCCTACGGCTACCTTGCTTTTCGGAAGACGTAATTGTAAGTTCCGTCGGAAGCGCCTCGTTCCTTCGGAAAGTTCCCTATGGCTGACCTTGGTTTTCGGGAAAGTTGCGTGTAGCAACATCTAGTATAGCGATGAATGCCGTATAGGCATGTGAGTGATGATATGAATTCCTTTGGAAGCGCCTCGTTCCCTAGGAAACCTTCCCTACGGCTGACCTGGCTTTTCGGAAGAATGTTGGTGTAGCAACGATCGCGATAGCGATGATGCCGTATAGGCATGTGCAGCGCAAATGCATGTAAGATGGGCCCTAGCCTCGTGTTGAGGTGGTTGCAATGTAAGTGTTTTGTGCAGGATGCAAATGGCATGATGATGTATGTTAACTCAATGCGCAATGATGCTTATGAAGTGTTTGCCATAGCATATATGCGTAATTCAAGTCTATCTTAGATCTAATGCATGAAATGACCAAGAGTAGACTAAATGTGAAAATGCTTTGTGATTGCGGATGGAGCCGTACTCAAGCCCCCATTCGAGCAAGGCGATGCTTGTGATTGCAAGTGAGCCCCCCAACCCATGGGTTTGGGTGTGTGGGATGGCTTGATTTGTGGTGTTGAAGGTGTTGTAGTGGGTGCCCCAGCTGATGAGCCTTCGATGGTTAGGGCAATGGTTGATGTAAGGCAAGCGATGTTGTGGAGTCATGGGTTTGGCTTAGCTTTTTGTGGTGGTAATGGTGAGGGATGTGCTTTGATTTGCCCAAATCAGTAACTGAGCTGGAATGCTGCATGAGAGAGAGAACATGGAGGAATGCTGCAATGCGCCATGCTTTTAGGAGAATGCATATGAATGCTGCAGAGTGATAGCCAAGATGAGTTGAGGAAGACCTTAAGGCTGCATGAAAGAATAGGCTAGAGGTCAAGAAAAGACAAGGCTAAATTGTGACTAAGGCGTAAGTGATGGGGATTGATGTGGTTGGCTAGATGATGTAGGTTCAAACTCGAGTCTATGTCGGGTGCTACACTAGAATCTGTGCTTCTTACTTTAAGGGAATCAAACCATATGATGGACCTCAGAATTTGGTCCGGACCTCTGAGAAGAGGCTTCCTACGTATCCTTTTGGAATCAGACCGTCGTCTAGTTCTCGTGATTGGACAATGCCTCGTGTGAAGAGGGCTTTTGTGGTTGTAATGTGAGGCTGTGGTTTGAGGGTTGAAAAAGGCTTGAGATTACGAAGTGACCACGGTGCGCAGTGTGCTTTAAGACTTTGCTTTTGTTTGAATTGGCTTTGAACTTTGGTTGCATTGGTTTTTTGGCATTGATTTGCATTTGTGGTGACTGGCATTGAACTTTGAATTTTTGCTCTTTGCTTTTTGTTTATTCTTTTTCTTTTTTTTTTTTCCTTTGCACATGTCTTTTCCTACGCACCGTTTGGTCAAAGGGTTAGGTCGATGTGGGTGATGAAAGAAAGATAGGCTTGAATGATAGTGTTTATGCTCAAAGGGTTGCAAGGGATTTTGATTTGATGTGATGAAGGGAAATGGAGGAAAAGGTTGTTTTGTGGAGCTATGAAAGAAGGCCTCTCTTGGCAATGTCCCATTGAATTGTGAGGTCGATCATTAATTTGATTCCATTAAAGTTAAAAGCACAAACTATATGGAGCAAGAAGAATGAGAAAAAGAAACTTTTATTGATAAAAGAATTATACATAGAGGCTAATTGCAGAATTGATCCTAAACCTAATGACATAGACTCGGAATGGAAAAAGAAAAGAATTATAGTCTAGGGAAAGGGACTCTTCAACTCGATCCTAAAGCTAAGACTCTAGCTGACTCATGTGGATTGAAGAAGATCTTCTCTATGGCACCCAATGTCATAGACCTTGCGAATGTGGTGAGGCCTCGATACTTTGAGATGACTTGTGTATTCCGGCTGGAGGCCAAATGAGATCTTGACCATCTCTTCTTCAGTAGGAGCGGAGGACTAAGGTGGCAGCAACTCCTCTCCATCTAGTCAATAGGTGTGACCCCTCGTTCTCTCCCTGGTTAAGGATTTCAAGCTCTCGGACGGACGTTTGGGTCTGAATGTTACCCTGATCTTGCCATGAATGCGTGGACGATGTCTTCCCAAGTAGCTATTTCTTTTCTCAGGAAGTGAAAAGAAACCACTTCTGACATATTGGTTCCAAGGAAAGGGGAAAGACCATTGGAAACAAAAGCAGAGTCAATCCTTTAAGTGCCATGGTGGTCTTAATCCCTTTATATGGAATCGAGGGTCATCAGTCGGCTTGAACTTGGGTATGTCTTTCGGCCTGAGAAATCCTTTGGAAGTTGGTGCAAGGTTTGGGTCAAGAGGAGGTTGTCTTGGTAGACAGTGGGGTCGATGGCTTTTTGGATTGCCTTTTCAAACAACTTGTCCAAGAAGTGCTCGAGGTCAACTCCTGATCTTAGCTTCAAGCAGTTGAACTTGCTCGGCAAGCTTTGGAGCTTTTCTTGTTGGGAGCCATTTCTGTGGTGTTAGGGCTGAAGGTGGAGGAAGGTTAGTTTGGATTGGCTGAGGTCAAACTCTTGGTCGAGCAAGGGCTTGGAGACGACTTCCACCCCTTTCAAAAAAATAAACCTTAGTGAACTTCTTGTCATTATTGAATACATGAATGCAGATGCAAAATGCATGTCCTAATTCCATGGTCATCTTCCTGAATGAATGTATGAATGCATGGTGCCCTTCGTTTTTTTTTGAATTTTTTTTTTGCTTATTTTTTTTTTTTTTGATTTTTTTTTTTGTTTTTTTTTTTTTGAAAGGGCACCAAACGACATTGGATGTATGATGCACAAGTCAACTATGGTCGGTCTAGGTTAGTCAGAGAGTGTACCACGCCTAAGGCAGAGCTTGGTCCAGTTTTCACCACTTGCAATTAGCAGATGTATGGCCAAGATACCCCTTATGCACACGCATCAGTAACACGTGCACATACGGCATGGGCGGATAGGACTGCCTTAGCCATGCGATCAATTACCACATGCACCAAGGTATCCCCTTATGTAGTCTTCGAGCATAAGAACAATGCTCAATAGTGAGACCAAGGACGCCTAAGGCGCGACCTTATTCGGAGGTCACATGCAAATGCAAATCCAATAAACGTGTTGATGGAATTACGAGACTTTTCAAGTCTGTCCACTTCACCTAACGGTGATTATCCCAGTGAAGTCGCCAAATTGTAGGACGTGGCGCGCCCTCAGCGTATAGCGGGCGCGCGGCTTGTACTACATCGAGGTGCTTGTGCGTGGGCTTGAGCCACGGAATCCCGCACGTGAGTGCGTTGGGGTAGTGTTGTGAGATAAGGGGATCGCCACGTGCCTAGAAAGGTATTCACGGAACGCCCGAAACGTTGGTGCAAATCAATGGCCCCACGTCCAATCAAGTAACCAATCGTGGGTTCGGGACATGGTACGGATTGAATCAATAACCCAATCCGCCCGCATGTAGCGGCCTCTACTCGGTCTCATTGTAATTCCATTAAACACGATTTATTGGATGCACACAACTTACATATTCGCAACCTTATTACGCACTAGCCTAAAAATTACTAAGTGAAGTTGTTTCTATTATGACAAGAGACTACCACCTAGAATTGTGACCACTTTGTATTATCATGTTAAATACGGTGCCTAAAAACGGTTGTCCATAGTTAATCTGATTTTAAAGTGATTCACATAATTCCGTTCTTTGTTTAGCAAAATATAAAAATATACAACAAAGACAATATGAAGTATATGAACTTCAAAATATATATACAAACTATCATTACCCTAAATCTGCAAACAAAACAAAGGTTAGTGTTGTAAAACGAATCGAAACGAATCTTCGCCTTGAATCGCTAATAAAATCAAAAAAACAAATGTTAGTTCATGATGAAAAACGAGAGCAATGATCTTTCGCCTTGATCGCTCTACAAGAATAAGAAAATCGTTAGTATTACAAGATAATAATAATGAAAATGAAATGAAAGAACGAAAACAAAAACAATGAAAACATTGAAAACGTTATGAAAAACCTACATTTACATGAACGATTAAAAGTCGGTTCTACATTGTATAAGTTACATTAAAACTCATAATATGGTTATCAAATTAAAAGAAGTGAAGGAGAATTATTGTGAGTAATCTCAGAATTCAACTTGTTTTCGCTTGTTGATTTGAAGAGAATCGATGCTTTGAATTCAAAAACGAAATGTGTTTAGAGTGTTTGAGAGAGAGAGAGAGAGTACGTATGTCTCGGGAATTGTGTGTTGTTACGGACTGAGCAAGCAAGGGTATATTTATAGGCACGAGGCAAAACGAGGGCAAGGCACAACCCTGCGTTATAACGCTGAGGAATGCGTTATACGCTCCATGAGGAGCGTATATACGCTCATACTCAGCGTATTACGCTTCAACATTGAGCCATTCGTGATGAAAGTTTGTATGCTTTATAACGCTTGCAGGAGCGTAATACGCGGGCAGCGTATATACCTCAAGCAGGTATATACGCTGCTCACTCGCGTATAAGCTCCTCAAAGCGTATATTTTTTTCTAAAAATCCTGAAATATTTTTGATTCGAATATTCTTTGCCATACGTCTCGATTTCTAAGATACGGATTATTCTAGAGCTCCTTTCGCAAGAAAGTACGTTTCTAGAACATTCGCGTATTTCTAATTATTCACGTTTTTCTGCGTATTCTGCGTAGTAACATTGCAAAATTCATAGAAATCAATAGAAAAACAGAAAAAATAATTTAAAAATATGGCGGATTCAGAAAAATGTACGGACATGATGAAAATCAAAAAGCATGAGAATCGCCAGTGTAACCGTTTGAAAACCTTTGAAAACCTTGGAAAACCTTGAGAAAACCGAAAGAAAATATTTTTCCTTGCCTTTGAACCTTGCTCAATAGTTCGAGTACGAACTCACGTATTTCAACTTTTGTGAATTCAAAGCATCTTTTTGAGCGAAACAACCGGACGCGGTAGTCATCACGGATTACTCATTTGGGAGACACATTTCAGGTGTCTACAAGGGGCTTGTATTTATAGGCAAGGACCAAAAAAGGAAAAAATGGTCGTCATTCACCCAAAACTGGGCATAATTGCGCCCAACCTAGGTCTAACTACGCCCAGGTCATCCCTTTTCTGGTCAAACTTGCCTATTTGCAATATTTGTCGTTTTAAAAAAGGAACAAATTATCTCTAGCTTCCACGGGAAGCTTCTTTCATGAGGGATTAGGGGGATGAATGTGGACTGCTTGGGCAGCAATCTATACCTAGTAGGTTCCGGAAGCTTCCGCATAGCTCGATTTTGCATTTTGCTTAAAATTCATAAATATATAAAGCAAATTGAAAAATTATGGAAAAAATATGGAAAGTTCCTTCTAAATGTAGTATTTTGTGTTACAATTTCGTAATGTTTGGAGCTGTTTGTTATTAATAATTATTGCAAAATTAATTAAAGTGTCGGAAATTCCGAAAAGTTGCAAAAGTGCTAAGAAAATTAGAAAAATTCTAACAAATTCTAGAAAAATGTTTAAAAATAAGTTTAAATTATTTTGAATTAAAACTTATTTTGAGGCGCTAAGTGCTTGGAAAAGTGCTCGGTGTAAGGGAACTTGCCTTTTTTAAGGCCTATCAGGGTCCTGCTCTCTCATTTTGGTTGTGTGTTGCAAGGGGTGTCTTATCATTGGCCATCTTGGGCTAGGGAAAAATGTATGTTCTACAGAACCCCCAATTTGGCTGAGTTATAGAGAAGAAAATCTCGTAAAATGAAGCCAAAGTCCGATAACTACTAACACAATGCGTTATGTTTACCTGCACTTGCGGTTGCTGTTGTTTATTGCTTTCATCTATTGCGAATGCTTTGGTGTGTTTACCACCTATGGTCTAACTCCACCGAGGCTTTCACGAGGTTGATTGGCTGCCGCCTATGGCTTTGATTCCACTAGTGATTTTCGCGAGTTGTAGTTATGCTTCCACATATGGTTCTTATTCCAATGGGGATTTTGTGAGTGTCCCACCTATGGTCTAATTCCACTAGTGAGGGTATCTCGGTTGTGTCTCCTTCTATTGTTCTAAATCATTGGTGAGGTATCCTATTTGTCCGCCTCGACGCCTCCATTAGGATTCATGGGGATTGTTGCGTGTCCATATCGATGCCCCGTTTGGACTCATTGGGAAGATGAAATGGTGTCTGTCTCGATGCCTCGTTTGGAATTCCTTGGGAAATGTTAGGGAGCGTCCGTATCGATGCCTCCGTTTGGACTTTACTGGGGAACTTGATTGTTGTTCGTATCGATGCCCGTTTGGACATGGTGCTTGCTTGAACTTTTATCCATTCTCGTTAGTCTTCTAGGAAGATTAAAATGGTGGTAATGTCGCGTATAACCACGCGATCACTTATAGCGAATGTCTTTTTGTTGGTGCTTGCTTGATTTGCTCTATCCCATCTCGGTTAGTCATCCAATAGAATTGAAATGATGGTAACGTCGCATATAACCCCGATTACGTATAGCAATTCCATTTTGTAGGTGCTTGCATTGCGTATAACACGATTCGGCTAACGCTCGGCCTTTGTATGCTTGTTCTGATAATGATGCAACTTCGACTGGAGAATGTGTGCTTTGACTTTGACCCGCTTTCGACCTTCGCTTGATCGTGGCTATAGCTTTTTATTGACTTTTGTATTCTCTTACAACTTGCCGTAGCTTTGTGGGTGCATTTTTCATTGTGATTTGATGACCTTTGGGCCCATTTTGCTTGCTTTGGGGCATTTTGGTCATTGTGCATGACTTTAAAAGTTGGTTGGAACTCCTKGGAAGTGCCAATGACATTTGAATGCAACGGGCTTCGCGCGTACACATATGGGCCCACGAGAAAATGGCTCTAAAAAGAGCCAAAATGGACAGAAGTTGGGCGCAATTATGCCCAGCATTCAGTCATTTTTGGTTGAAGTCGTGGCCTTTTGAGGCCACTTTGCCTCATTTGGTGACTTGCTCTTTACTTGCTTCTTTCAAATACTCTCTAAACTCCATTATTGCTTAAGGGAATTTCTTGAAAAGGCTTCGTTTGCTCATCAAACTCCAAATTCATGTAAGTTTGCTACCTTAAACTTGAAATTCTCTTGTAAGTTGCAAATTATTATTCAAAATCATGTCATTACAGTATGCCTTGTCAATTTGTGCAATTGAATTGGGGCTTTCTCCTTTACTTGTGTATACTTGAAATTGTTGAATGATTTTGCTTATTCATGTATTTGTGAGCCTTTAAATTGTAGCAAGAATTCAATTCTAGCAAACAAACCGAGCCGCCCTTCAATTTGCATAGGGACCGGACCCAAACCGACCCGGTGACGCCCCGACGCCCGTACAGTTTATGGCGACTTCACTGGGGATTTTACTAAAGTAATTACCTTTAGTTATGTGTGGGCAATACTCGAATTGTTATGCGATTTCAGCGTCCTTAAGACGGCATTGTGTTTTAGGCATCCTGCATTACACGGAACTTAGGTCGTTGGCACCGAGTTTCCGTTTTCTAGGCATCACATCTCATATAAGTGTGTTCTACACTTGAGACAAGACAGGGGGGCTCGCTTAAGATTGRCGCTGGTGCACCACCTATGTAACCAACTCTTAAGCTTGATGCCCATCCCCACCATGACACGCGGCTGCGTGCACTACAAAGCCGTAATGGTTTAGACCTCCTTTGTTCATCATAGCGGGCTAGATGAGTTAAGGATCGTTCTGAGCCTATTGAGTATTTGTATAAATATGCCTAGACTCGTGTATGACTCTAGACATAGCTCATTTTGTAGTGCCGAGCTTTGACTACGACTTGTAAAAGTCAACTTGCTAGCTATATGCAATGCTTGATGCATGTGTTTAGACTTCTATGACGATATCGATCATCTTGCGTTGTTGCGCATTTTGCGCTGCGTTGTTTGAGGTGAATATTGGCTCATTTGTCCTTGAAAATGTAGGGAAGGACCAAGAATGAACCAAGAACTGCGTGCTATAGTGCATGGGAGCAAAGAAAAGGAGCAAAATTGGCCAAAACAGGCCAAAACAGAGCGTAATTACGCCCAGACTGGGCGCAATTGCATCCAGAAATTGGCCTATTTCGCTCGATTTTGGTTTTTGGAAAGTTTGTGCGGCCCAATTATTTATAAATATGGGTTTATGCTTACCCTAATTCGTCATTACAACTTTAAGAGTGCATTAAAACCTCTCTAACATTGCTTAAATTTCATTTAATTCATTATGTAGATACATACATTTGTCCCTAGCCCAAGATGGTTAATGATAAGACACCCCTCGCAACACATAAGTAAAATTAAGAGAGCTAGGACCCTGACAGACCCTAAAAAAGGTAGATTCCCTTGCACCGAACACCTCTTCCAAGTATTTAGCACCTCAAAAAATAAGTTTTAATTTTCAAATTATTTTAACTTGTTTTTAAACATTTTCTAGAATTTTTCGCCGAGCAAAGCGGGCCATCTTGGGATATTTCGCCTTAAGACACACGTCTCGAGGAAGCCGAAAATCCCGAGCATCGTGGTAATATCAACCATAATCGCAATAATATCAACTATGATCGTATAAAATCACGTATATATTTTATAAACGTGTATTTACGATATTTATGGTCATTTATCAAGTCTCCGCTATTCGAGGTTAACAATCTCGAATATCGCAATAATAATCTGACGCAATCGCAATAAATATCAGATGATAATCGTATAAAATCACGTACGATTATTTACGATATTAACAATCACAATCACGCTATTCGAGCAAGCAAATAGGTCAAAATCGAGGCCAAACTTGCCTTTTTGGCCGATTTCTGACTCTGCCTATAAAATAGGGAGCCTCCCTATTCATTTCACAAACTTAAACTTTTGGACGAGCATTCTCTCTCTCACTCCCCTCACAAGCACTCACACTTCAAACACTTTCAACACACAATACCAACAAAACATTAAAACCATATCCAAGGGCTTATGCATAGATCTAGGGGTTATCAAGGGTTCTCAAGGTTCGACAAGGGTTCCTAAGGTCCCGATCAGGCGCGTCATTTGGTCTCAACATCTGTGTTGCGAGGTAGGTTTGAGGCTAACGTCTCAATTCTAAACCCCCTTTTGCATGCTTTTTTAGAAATTTGACTTTTATGTTAATTGCATGTAATATTGATTAACAAACGATTTGGCAATTCAAATAAAAAACACCTTATGCATAATTTCAATTCCTCGTACGAGTGCTTGTATGCTGTCTCACACCAATAATATGCTTTAACAAAGACCTGTATACTTCGTGTTTCACACCATAATAAATAACTATGGACAACATTGCATTAGGCTCCTGGAATACGAAATTAACAACACATGCCACAACCAAACTAGACACTTATTTGCACTGTATTTGCTAAACAAACCGCCTATAATCTGGCATGCTTGGTATTAAGAACGAAAATATGTTGTTTTGTCTTTGGACAAGTCAACTCGCGATAAATGAAGTAGAGGCGCTTAGATGCGCGGGGCGGCTGAGTGGGGGGGGGGGTGCTGTGCACTACTTCACCCTTACCCTTGTCCCCTAAATCCAAGACCTTTTGGGTGCCACTACACAACATGGAAGTCCTTCGCTCTTATCGCAATTATAGGCAAAGGCTGAAAAACGGGTTTCACAGCTTCCCAAAAGAAGTAGCAGGTTGGCGACTTCCTCTACTCATTTCGAGCATAACACATAACTCCAGCATACTCACAATACTGCAAAGCAAAGAATCCTCAATTCTAGCAACAAAACCGAGCACGCCTTTAAATTGTTCACCCCCCGAAGCAGAGGACCGGACCTCGTCCGGCCGGTGACGCCCCGGCTGCCCCTACACATTACAATACAAAGTTTTGTAACGAATCGAATGGAGAGAGATTTTGCTAGTGTTTCGAGGCTTGGATGCTCGCGAGAAGGAGGACCTTGCAAGGCTGAATTGCGATGTTCTTTTGAATTTAAGGTATGTAAGCCTTGATTCGAACCATCTCTATGTCACTATTAGCCTGTGGGACCCGTTAATGCATTCTTTTTGCCTTCGGGACAAGGAAATTGCTCCTTTGCYTGAGGAACTTGSTGCTATTATYACTTKGCCTGCTATAAGTCTCCTTTCTATTCCTAATACCGCCRATTACTTTGTTGWCGAATATGAGTGATACKTGAGACTTAGTCCAACTATTTCACAACGCATAGTGCATGGTCAGGAAATTGACTTACTTGCCTTGGTTGACTATGTTGCTAGTGATGCTTAGCTTMTTGCCGTAGAATTTACTGTAGGCGTGMAATTATGATTTGTTTGTTTGCGTTGTTCCTATTCGTTCATGGTAAGTCAAATGTTGGTCATGCTAGCATCATTTCTATTGTTGAGCAATGTGAGGCTAGCCGTACTCCTATGCCGTTGTGCAYGGGGGAGTTATTTGTGATGCTTGACCGTCTTAAGAAGGATGCGYATGCGTCTTTATTTAGATGCCCCRTTTTGCTGCAGGTACAATATTTTTGCTTGAATATTTGCAAAATAGTGCATTTATACAAATATTATTAATTATTTATTGATGCGATGACTAAATATTACACATACTGCTATGTTTGACAAATTTGGCTGATGCAGCGCTTGAGCCTTGTTGAGGTGCCGCAGAATCCTGTTAAATATTCTGCAAAGGGAATTTTTTCTCGTAAGAGGGTCCATGTAAACAAATCTCAGCATGAGTGGATTCTTCTCCTTGTTGACTGTGGCATTCTCGTGCGGTGGATTGTCCCTTGGTGGGGTATTAGGAGTATGGTGCATACTCACTTGTCATCGTATGTGCGTGTGGCTGGTTTGACCATGTTSACCATTTATATCCCTTCAAGGGTGATGAGGCAATTTAGGAAAGTTCATCTTATTCCCGCTGTTGACACGGTTCGGCCTGAGGACGAGCGCTTGCATTTGGGCAATGCAATAGTGGGAAAAGGAATGGAAATCCCGTTATACACTTGAGGTAACCCCCTTGCTCGAGGTGACCATAAGATCTCTGCCCATTACCGTGTCTGGATGAATGTCACCGTTACRATGAGCCGTGTTGAGGCAAGACGTGAAGAGCAGAAAGACCATGCCAAAAGTAAGAGACTAGACTGTGACTCTACTAAGACCCCTGCTGCTAACTCTAGAGCTATTTCTGCTACGGCAGACTTGGTCCTAAGAATTGAAGATTCCAGTTTGGAGTAGGCTTAAAAGACTTCMTCCTTTGAGGATTGGCTCAAATGCTCTGCTCGAAGAAAACTTGGGGCTAAAGAGATTTTGAGAGGTGATGCTAAGAAAAGGGGAAAGCTGTTGTGGAGGAAGACCCAAACAGACCGCATGAGTGAGGAAGCCTAAAGGTGAGGAGCTCGGGTGCAAAGAATGATGATGTCAGGATCAAAGAATATGGGGAGGGGGAAGGAGTGATTGCTTTTTTTCTCCACACTCTTTTTTTCAATTTTAATGTGGGTGAAGAAAGCAACGCCATGGCCCAAATGCAAGTAACCATTGAAGCCTTACACCCAAGCTTGCTGCCTTGAATAGCTAAGTCATCCGAGGTTACCCTAAAAACTCGAAAAGATGGTCCTAAGGCAACACAAGAAATCCTATTTAAGACACCTGAACTCGAGGACAATTCAGCCTAACGATCCCCGAGAAATTCTCTGTTGCCAAGACATGCCAATCTGTAAGCCAATTGACAGATCCTAGATTCCACCTCTAGGGGTTTAGGGCCACCATGTCTATAAGGGATTGATGCTGCTGGGTATTCCTAAGGTGTTTCCCATGTCACTAGACTAGTATGTCAGAAATGTTCTTCTCTCTTGCCCGAACAAAGGGACAGTGTGAAGGTTCTGAAATATCAAGAGGGGGGGGGGGGGTGAATGAGTATGCATCGAATATGACAATTTTTTCTTTTTGCTTTGAACTTATAATAGGGACCAGTTTGGGCGGTCCCTATACAGCAAGCGGAATGTAAAATAAAGCAGTAAGAACACACAGTATAAAACGAGGTTCACCCATCCTCTGGCTACGTCCTCAACTACCTAAGCTCTTTTATTAATTCACTCTGAAAAACAAAGAACTTGCTCACTCTATCTGTTTCCCTACTATTCCGGGAACGCAGTGACACCCACACCTCAACTCTGAATGTGCACTCGACTCACACTCTCGTAAGTCAACTTTGGTTTTGAACTCACTAGAACACTTACCCCGCTTTCAACCTCTGTTGATTGCCTTTACAAGAACAATATTTCTCTCTTATGAATTACTTCTTAAAAACTAAGTAAGAAGAATGAGTATGCTCGAGTGTATGCTCATGTATGACTCGATAGTAATGAACTTATGCTTTTGTGGTTTTCATCTGCAAAGTAATTTTTCTCTTTTTTATCCGTGGAGAGAGTTATGGATTAGAATTATGACGTATAATTATATGTATATATTAACTTAACCCTAGTTCCATAAATCTATTCTTAGCCAAATCACGGCAGATTAGTTTATGGAAGTATTTTATCTTGTTCGTACTTTATCCTACGATTTTGATCGAACAAGATATACTCCAGTTTTAAGGATATAAATATATCTATAATTCCAGCTGCAAATAAATCTTCAATATCCTTTGAAAATATTTTAGAAAAACCCTTTTCAAAACCGCAGCCAATATTCCATCCAGGATTCAGCTGGTTTCCCCAGTGTAGGCTTCGCCGCGCCTTAGGGGGCGTGACCTCAGGCTTCAAGTGTCATGGAATTGAGCTCATGGAATCCGCATATGAATGCGTTGGGTGTGTTGTTCGAATTGAGGGATAGCCATCGTGCCTATAATAGGTTATTTCACGGACGCTCCGAACATTGGTGCCCAACTAGTGGCCCACATAGGGCTCCAGTAACCAAAGTGGTGGGTTCGGGAATGGTACGAATTGAATCATGTAACCCAATCCGCGCCGATAGTAGGCGGCTCTAAACCCGGTCTGCATTGTTGTCCATGGTCTAACAACGAATTCAAGAATACTTACTCGATTTGACTATTGAAAGCGCACTAATTACTAGGGTGGGTTTGCATTATGTACAACCAAGACTTCACAAATGGACAAGGCGTCATTTGATTGGTTAGTCAATATTAATAAGGTGGCCTTAAAACCGGTCGTCCATTTATTTGACATTAATGTGAAGCCAATTGAAGTTTCCGGTCTTGTTTAAGATATAACAAGTGTGAAAAATTACAAACGAGAACATGAAGAACATTATAGGTTTATAAAGCTATATACATGTATATCCTTCTCACCTTGTCTCTGCGAATAAGCAAATTGTTAAGTAAAAACTAAAGGTCTTCGCTTTGAATTCTAATCAAGACAAATAACACGTTATTATTGACAATAACAATATGCATAAATATGAATTGTGACCAGATGATGATAATAATAATAATTAAGTGTTAATAGAAAACGAATTTGAAACGTGAGACAATCCTACATATTTACATGAAATCAATTAAAAGGTGGTTTCTAACATCGTGTTAAATTGAATTAAAACTCATAATAATGGTTATCAATTAAGAGAGCAAAAGGAATTAAAAAAGAGTGAAAAATATGTTTTTGGTGAGTACTCTTCAGATTTATACCTTGATTTCGTTCGGTCGAATCGATTCGAAAGAAGGCGCGAGACTCGAATTTCAATGAGTATGTGTATGGGACAAGAGAACTTATGATAAGTGCTCGTGGTGTGCTCGTAGTTATGCCTTGGGTCGTGAAAGTTGGTCGTCCGAAGTCCTCAAAAGTTGGGGTACTGTGAAGTTGTTTAAAACTCGAGAGGCAAGGCCGTATTTATAGGCCGCGGAGACCAAAAGGCACAAAAAAATGAGCGTATTACGCTCATTTGGGAGCGTATATACGGTCAGATGAGCCGTATATACGGTCATGATGAGCGTAATATACGCTCATTGGGAGCGTATTATAAGCTCATGTGAGCGTATATACGTTCAGTATTTTTGCCTTAATTTCGAAGATTTTTTTTCTATTTTGCAAGATCACGGAATGAATCTAGATATCCCTTCCTCCAAGAAACACGCGTAATCTAGGAGTTCCTAGGGGATTGTGGAACGTTCCGTGTATTTTTTTGGTATTTTCCGTATTTTCTGCGTATTTCCTACGTATTTGATATTGTAAATTTAGCAATTCATAGAAAATTGTAGAAAAATCAGAAAAATAATGTAAAAATACTGGTGAATCTCAGAAAAAGATGTGAGGAATCGTGATGAAAAATAGAAAAACATGAGAATCACCAGTGTAAATTTTTTAAAAAACCTTCCAGTTAGCAGAAATCGGAAAAATAGAAAATGATCAGGAAAATTCTTTTTGGCTCTCTGTTTGACCGTTTGCCTCATGATTTCGAGTGTGACCTTCACATATTTTAAAGTTTTTAACGATCTTTGCCGCCTTTTCAGAATCGAATCGGTCACGAAACGTGGTATGTTTCAATCATCGATTACTCATTTGGGAGACACATTTGGGTTCTACAGAGCCCCCCACTTTGACTACTCTGGAGAGACGTAAGTCTCGTAAAGACGAAATCAAAGTATTCGATTCGGGATGGGAGAAGCAACTCAGTACGTTCTGCGACCCTGAGTTAACCTTTTTCGCCGGTACCTGCAAACAAGGTTAGTTTTACCTGTAGCCGTGTCCCTGCGGTCAGAGTCCTCGAGCGATCATTTTCTTCGTTCGGATCTGACTGGGAGAAATGCAGACGCATCCCATGCTTTCCGAAAAAATGAGCATTGACTTGAAATGATAGCCCTAAATTCAGGATAAGTGACTACCTTGGTGACAGACATAGGTCCTGTTTTCATGTCTAGGCAAAATTGATTGCAATGGTTGACCTGTAACTTGTGACCCTTGAGATTGGGCAAGAGCCATTGAATTTGAATTTGAAAGAGTCTTGTCTAGGTTGGTTCTAGACATAATTTGAAGGGGGCTTTGAATTTGAAAGGGGCCTTATCTAGGTCTGGTTTACGACTGATTTGAGAGAGTCATTGAATTGAAAGGGTCTTGTCTAGGTCTGGTTTATAGACATGATTTCTGAAAGAGCCTTTGAATTGAAAAGGGCCTTGTCTAGGTCTGGTTCAAGCATGATTTGAGAGATCTTTGATTTGAAAGGGTCTTATCTAGGTCTGGTTTAAGACATGATTTTGAGAGTCCTTTGAATTTGAAAGGGCCTTGTCTAGGTCTGTTCATAGACAATGATTTTGAGAGAGTCCCCTTTGAATTTGAAAGGGTCCTGTCTATGGTCCTGGTTCTAGACATGATTTGAGGAGTCTTTTGAATTTGAAAAGGGCCTATTAGAAAAAGTGCTGCTTGAAAAGTGACTTAGAGAAAGGGTGGCATGGAATATTGTGGTTGGACGCGTACTCGATTTTGAAATTGACATATACGAGTTGTCTGGTTG
>SNQN01007785.1:0-22427 GCA_008642245.1 Bassia scoparia | reverse complement strand
GCCGATGATAAGATGCCCCTTGCAACACACAAGTTGAATTAAGAGAGAACTAGGGCACTAACAGACCCATAAAAGGCAAGTTTTCACTACATCGGGCACGTTTCTGTACACAAAGCACCCTTAAAAGTAAGTTTTAATTTTCAAATAGTTTTAACTTATTTTTAGACATTTTTCTAGAATATTTCGGAATTTTTCTAAGCATTTTTGGCATTTTTCGGAATTTTCAATAATATAATTAATTTTTTGATAATTAATTAAATAAATTATGAGAACAATTCCAAAATTTACGAAATTTTAACACAATACCTTATTTTCTACAAGGAATTTTATGAATGTTTTTCCATAATTTTTAAGTTTTGAAAAAATAGTTATGAATTTCCTAAGCAAAAAAGCGCACCCGAGCGAAACGGCTCATCTCGGGAGCCTCGGGACAGCACCCGAGTGTGGGGATTACACGAATATCTCCCAAAATCAATCAATGATTTTATGTACAAATTTCGAAATCAAATAAAATCAATTTATATTTTATTATGCTTTTATATTATACGCATCGCACCAAATAAGGCAAGTCGAATCAGCCAAATAATAAAGAATCCTGGACGCAATTACACCCAAGTTCCTTCCTTTTTACGACTTGACTATAAATATGAGGCTCCGGGTCCTCATTTTCACGACTACACGCCTCATTCACACCTCTCATACACTCTCTCTCTCCTCAAATACTCTCTTTGGCACATTCAAATTCACACATTATTTTGCATTTCAAATACAATTACAAAGTTCTTTAAGGGTTCTTTAAGGTTCTAAAGGGTTCTTCAAAGGCTCTTAAGGGTTTCAAAGGGTCCAAGGCACTTAACACCCTTTTGCATGCTTGTTAGAAATTTGACTTTCTATGCAAATTAGCATCTAATATTGATTAACAACTATTCGACATGAATTAAAATCAACATTAGGCAAAACCTTTAATTCTGGTCGAATGCTTGCATGCATGCAAATCACACCATTATTATGTCTTAAACAAGACAGGCAAATTGCATGTTTTCACGCCTAATAAGACTAATTCATGGAAAAATTGGCTTTTAAGCACCCTTTAATACAAATCTAAATAACACATGTCGCAACAACAAATTAGTCCTATATGCATCTATTTCTGTTAAGCAACCCAGATAGTAATTCGCATGCTTAGGGTTAAAACGGAAATTTGTTTGTTGTTGTCTTTTTGACAATGGACTTGCAATGACCGAGTAGAGGCCGCTAAACGCGAGTGGGTGCTGTGCACTACTTCACCCTTACAGGTGTCCCCTAATCCAGACCTTCGGTGCACTACCAGACATGGAGTCCTTCGCCTTGCTTTAAGCAATTATAGGCAAGGCTTAAAACGAGTTTTGTAGCTTCCCAAAAGAAGTGCGGTGGTGACTTCCTCTACTCGTTTCGAGTATAAACACAAAACTCTAGGCATACTTACACTATGCAAAAGCAAGAATTCAATTCTAACAAAACTCGAGTCATCAACTAATTGTACCCCCGGGGTAGAGGGACCGGACCTAGTCCGGCCCGGTGACGCCCCGACGCTCGTACAGATACGAAGCAAGGATTTCACTTTGTACCTTCCATCGGCTCAAAKTCTGGTTTATGATGAGTGAGGAATCACCATATACCCGCAATTTCTTAACGTTAAGTGCAACGGTGACCCGTAGTCCTAGAATACATGCTTCGTACTCTGCGGCATTGCCGGTGACGTCGAAGTCGAGCTTTATGGAGATCGGGGTAGATAGTATTTTCCTTGCCATCTATTTCTTGAGCGAGAATGGCTCTGGCTGTGGTGCTTGTTGCTGTAAGATAGAGCCGTAATGGATGCCTAGGGCAAGCAGGAACTAACATAGAAGGATTAGTAAGGTATTCCTTGATCTTGTCGAAATTTTGTTGGCAACTATCATCCAATTTCTAAGATTCACCTTTCTTCAATTTCTTAAAGATGGGTTCGCAGAGCATTGTGAGTTTGGATTGAACCTGCTGATGTACTGAAGTCGACTCAAGAACCCTCAGATCTCCTTTTTCGTTTTGTGGCGGCCTTAGTGACATGATTGCTTTGTTTTTTGTTGGAACGATCTCGATGCCTTGAGAGCTAATGACAAAACCTAAGATCTTGCCTGAAGTGACTCTGAATGCACCTTTTTGTAGGTTAAGGCGCATGTTGAATTGGCGGAGCCTTTGGAAGAACTTCCTTAGTGCAAGGTTATGTCCTTCGCGGTCTTTTGATTTGTCGATTATATTGTTGACATAAACCTCTAATTCTTTGTGTATCATGTTATGAAGAAGAGTGGTGGTAGCTCGTTGGTATTTGGCGCCTGCATTTTTGAGACTAAAAAGCATCACATCCGGTTTCATGCGACGGAGCTTTTGTTTAACTAGCTTAGCCCGCTCTATGAGCGGAATTCTGTGTTGTGCGACTTCTGGATCAATCCCTGGCATGTGTTCATAAGACCAAGTAAAAACATCCCGGAACTCTTCCAGTGTGGCAACCAGTTCATCTTTTTCTTGCGGACTCAGTGTCAGACCAATCTGTATCTCCCGCAGCATGTCGCTGTCGAAGATGTCTACCTTTTCTGTTTGCTCGATGACGGATGTTTTCATTTTGTGTTCTTCCATTGCCTTTATTAACTCATTGTCGTTTTGTTTGTTTACAAGTTGTAAATTAAAGCAATCATAAGAAGGAAAAGAGGAGTAAGTAGATGGAACATGTTATTAAACTCTAAAGAGAGTACAGATAAGTTTGTCTCTGAAGAGACTTGATTGACAAGGGAAAGGGGGACACTAGGCTCCTTGACAAACTCCAGAGGACACTCCCTAGGACTAGCTCTCCTAACTTCCATGACCCTAGACTCAGAATCAGTCTCAGATTCGGAATGCTCAAACAATTGTCCTTCGGCCATGGTGCACTTGATGGCCTTGTCTCTTGGAGTAGTTATCTTCATGGTTTGCCGTTTTCGAGCTTCTTCTTCTAGATGTGCATAGTTGAATTTTTTTAGAGGCCCCGGATGGGTGAATTGCATCAGCCAAAATTTCAGTGCAGTGGACTAAGCAAGATCAAGGAAGATGCCCTTGGCTCTGCATAGGTCATAGGTGTCAAGAAGGCTGGCACTCCAAGCAAATTCGGCTATTCCCTTCCTTCACTTGTGGCTGACGCACAAGCTTCTAGCTAGGGACTTGATGTTGTAGCGTTCCCAAATTTCTTGGAGCAAGACCTTAGGAAGGTCGTCCAATGTTGGGTCGATGTTGTTGGGTTCATTCATTTCTCCCTCTATAGAAGGGTCTCGAACTTGCACGATGTTGGTTAGTGCAACCGCGGTAGGAGTAATGAGGGCTGAAGGGTCAAAAGTAGTTTCCCCTTCTTCAAGCACGAGTACCCCTAATGGACTTGTCTTGGTATTTGTCTCTTTAGCTTCGGGAGGGAGAGGAAGCTTGCCATCATCGACCATGTCTTGCAGATGTCTCTTATACACATCTAGATGTGTATAAGAGACAGGGCTTAGCCTCCTCTTAAGCGGAATTTTGTGTCGTGCAATGTCTGGATCAATCCCTGGCATGTCTTCATAAGAACAAGTAAAAACATCCCGGAACTCTTTTAGTGTTGCAACCAGTTCATCTTTTTCTTACGAACTCAGTGTCAGACCAATCTGTATCTCCCGCAGCATGTCGCTGTCGAAGATGTCTACCTTTTCTGTTTGCTCGATGACGGATGTTTTCTTTTTGTGTTCTTCCATTGCCTTTATTAACTCATTGTCGTTTTGTTTGTTTACGAGTTGTAAATTAAAGCAATCATAAGAAGGAAAAGAGGAGTAAGTAGATGGAACATGTTATTAAACTCTAAAGAGAGTACAGATAAGTTTATCTCTGAAGAGACTTGATTGACAAGGGAAAGGGGGACACTAGGCTCCTTGACAYACTCCAGAGGACACTCCCTAGGACTAGCTATCCTAACTTCCATGACCCTAGACTCAGAATCAGTCTCAGATTCGGAATGCTCAAACATTGGTCCTTCGGCCATGGTGCACTTGATGGCCTTGCCTCTTGGAGTAGTTATCTTCATGGTTTGCCGTTTTCGAGCTTCTTCTTCTAGATGTGCATAGTTGAATTTTTTTAGAGGCCCCGGATGAGTGAATTGCATCAGCCAAAATTTCAGTGCAGTGGACTAAGCAAGATCAAGGAAGATGCCCTTGGCTTTGCATAGGTCATAGGTGTCAAGAAGCCTGGCACTCCAAGCAAATTCGGCTATTCCCTTCCTTCACTTGTGGCTYACGCACATGCTTCTAGCTAGGGACTTGATGTTGTAGCGTTCCCAAATTTCTTGGAGCAAGACCTCAGGAAGGTCGTCRAATGTTGGGTCGATGTTGTTGGGTTCATTCATTTCTCCCTCTAAAGAAGGGTCTTGAAGTTGCACGATGTTGGTTAGTGCAACCGCGGTAGGAGTAATGAGGACTGAAGGGTCAAAAGTAGTTTCCCCTTCTTCAAGCACGAGTACCCCTAATGGACTTGTCTTGGTATTTGTCTCTTTAGCTTCGGGAGGGAGAGGAAGCTTGCCATCATCGACCATGTCTTGCAGATGGTCCTTAAGAGTGATGCAATCTTCAAGATCATTGCCATTGCCACGATGATACTTGCAGTATTTGTTGGCATCCCATCTTGCGAACCTTTTCTCCATAGGAGGATAAGAGATAGGCCCAATCGGAGAGATCAAGAGTTGGCAAGAGAGTCTTTCAAATGCCTGGGTTTGAGTTATCCCAAGCGGAGTATAAGTGCGCCTACGGTGGAAGTGTCGTTTACGACTGTTGCCACTGCCATTACCGTTGCCATGGTCGTTGCCATTGCTATTGTTATTGTTGTTTTTGCCATAGTTGTTGGGAGCTTCAACGACGTTGATGCTTGATACACCCTTAGAGTTGGATGCATCATTCTTCTTGTTGTAGTTCCCCTGGTTTTTGGAATTCTCCTTGATAAGGTCGTGTTCAATTTCAATGTCGATGTGGTAGAACTTGTCGAAGGTTCCTAAGTACAAGTACCGAAGATGGTTGCGGTATTTTGGGAGATGGTTGTTGATGAAGATTTTTACCAACTCCATTTCAGATGGAGGATTCACCATTTGGGCGGCCACCTTTTTCCTTGAGTAAGGTATGAAGTGAATCCTTCCTTTTCATCTTGATTGATGATTTCAAGTTCCCTAAGAGAGGTGGAAACCTGAATGTTGTTCTGGTATCGCGTCATGAACACTTAAGTGATGTCATTCCAAGTAGCAATGTGTTGAGTTCCTTAAGTTTTGAATGATGACAAACCATTACAGGAAACAGGATGATTAAAGTATGAATGTAGTTGGTTCTGGGAACCAGCTAGTTTAGATACTTGTTTCCCTAGACAAGTTAATATTTAATGAGAATGCTTTGAAACTAACTTGTTTATTACAGGGAACAGCTGATTACATAAAAAGCTCATTTACTGGTGCAGAACCAGTACGAGCTGTTTCCTTGATTGTTATTCTGAAAAACAGTCATATATCTTTTGTTGCATGTTAACAATGTTATATGTGCAGTAATAGATCTATTCCAAGACTTGAAGTGTGAATCCTTTCGAAGATATTCGAAGAAGAAAGCTGTGTTCAAAGATTGAAGTAATTGAAGGAAAGATTCAAGTTCTTGAAGATTGCATGAAGATTCGAAGAATTGTAATTTAGAGTTTAAATTAAGGATTTTCATGTAATATGCTCTGTAGTATGATTAAATGGAAATGAACTAAATGCTTAAGTGTTTTTGAGTATGTTGTGAATTCTGGTACAAAGCTTGGAACAGAATTCATAACACACTCAAGGAACCAAGCTGGGGAACCAGCTGAGTTCCTGAATGGAATATTGGCTGCGGTTTTGAAAAGGGTTTTTCTAAAATATTTTCAAAGGATATTTTGAAAGATTATTTGCAGCTGGAATTATAGATGGATATGTGTATATTACCTTAAAACTGGGAGTATATATCTTATTCGATCAAAATCTTCATAAAACTAATCTTGCCGTGTTTGGCAAGAATAGATTTATGGAAACTAGGGTTAAGTTAATATACATATAAATATACGTCTATAATTCTATATTCCATAACTCTCTCCACGGATCAAAAAGAGAAAATTACTTTGAGAGAAAAACACAAAAGCATAAGTTCATTACTATCGAGTCATACACGAGCATACATCGAGCATACAACATTCTCTTACTTAGCTTTTTAAGAAGTAATTCATAAGAGAGAAATATTGTTCTTGTAAAGGCAATCAACAGAGGGGTTGAAAGCCTGGGTAGTGTTTGTGAGTTCAAACACAAAGTTGGACTTACGAGTGCGAGTCGAGTGCACATTCAGAGTTGAGTGTGAGGTGTACTGGTTCCCGGAGTAGGGAAACAGTAGAGTGAGCAAGTTCTTTGTTTTTCAGAGTTGATTAATAAAAGAGCTTAGGGTAGGAGGACGTAGCCCAGAGTTGGGTGAACCTCGTTAAATACTGTGTGTTCTTTACTGCTTTATTTACATTCCGCTGCGTATAGGGACCAGCCCAACTGGTTCCTTATTATAAGGTCAAAAGCAAAAAGAAAAATTGGTCATAGTCGATCATACTCAATTCACCCCCCCTCTTGAGTATTTCAGAACCTTCAATTGGTATCAGAGCCAAGGCTTCTTGTAAGAGTAACATCTAGAGAAGTCAAGCATGAGTACTCAAGAATTAGGTGCAATCGGTTATGATAGCAAAACACCCAAGTTTAACAGAAGCAACTATGCATGGTGGAAAAACAGGATCAAAAATCTAATTATGGGAATAAACTATGAGTGCTGGCTCGTGGTCAAAAATGGTCCCAACACAATTATGAAGACTGACTCTGAAGGGAACAAGAATCCAAAGAAAGACAGTGAACTGGTGACTGCAGATTACAAGTTGCTGTAGAAGAATGCCAAAGCAATGTCAATATTACAACAGGCTATAGGTGAGGCAGAGTATAACCGGATTTCTGGATGCAGCAGTGCAAAAGAAATTTGGGATACTCTTGAACTTGCTTATGAAGGAACCAGCGAGGTAAAAAGATCCAAAATTGATTTACTTATGTCTAAATATGAATTATTTGCTATGAACAAGGGTGAAAAGATCAATGATTGTTTTCGTAGATTCATGACAATAATCAATGATCTTAGATCCCTTGGGAAAAGTTTTTCTGATGAGGATCTTGTGAGAAAAGTATTGCGCAGTTTAACAGATGCATGGACAACCAAGATCACTGCTATTTATGAAGCCAAAGATTTGTCTACATTGTCTCTGGAACAGCTGATTGGCACCCTCATGACACATGAGTTATTAATTGACTCTAAGTCTGAGAAGGAACCAGCCAGAGGCATAGCCTTAAAGGGAACAGTAGAAGAGGATGAAGATGAGATTGGCATGATTGCCAAAAGATTTGAAAGAACGCTCCGTGATCAGAGGAAGAACTTCAAAGGTAAAAATTTTAAGAAAACTAACTCATCTTCTGTAGGGTGCTTTAAGTGTGGAGAAAAGGGACATCTAATCAGAGATTGTCCAAAGTGGAAGGACAAACAGTCTAAATCTGGAGAAAAGCGAGCTTTCAAAAATGCTATGATAGCATCAATGTGGGGTGATTCTGACTCAGGAACTGATGAGGATGAAGAATCACCTAACCCTAGTGTTTGCATGACTGCCTTTGCAAGCATTGAGGGAAACAACACTGATTCCGGAACCAGGAGGGGAACCAGCACAATTGAGAAGTGCTTGATGGCCAAGAAGGATGTATTGCATGAACACAAGGTAAACCTAGAACAAGTTAGGCAAGATATGCATGAGTATGACAGAGATAATATGCTAGCTTGTATAGACTCTTTGTTAGATGAATGTTATAAACTAGGTGAAACATACATAACTGGCAAAAGAGAACTTAAAGAAAAACGTGCTGAATGTGAAGTTGCTATTGCCAGTTGTGATCACCTCGAAGAAGTTTGCCATGACTTGAAAGATCAAGTGGCAGAGCTTGAAGTTGAATTGGACAAGTGTAAGGTGGAACTGGAAAAGGCCAGATCTTCCAAACCAAACTATCCAGTTGATGGTGAAGAAGATCTGATCTCCTGGTTCCCCAGAGACTTATCAACTTCAAGTGAGTCGGTTGATTTTTCAGCAGCTAGAGGAAAAGCAACCTTTTGTAGCAGAACTTCTCTGTTGAAAGCCTTTGAAATACTGGCTAGCAACTTAGAAGATCTTCACAAAGAGAATGCTTTACTCAAAGCTGCACATTATGATGTTCCCCCCCATAAACACTAGTGATGAAATCAGTGAACTGATAGATGAATATGATGGAAAACTGTGTGACCTACATGCTGAGATTCATAAATTGAAAGAGGGAAAACAACCAGTGATTACTAACATGTCTATGGATAGTATGATTCTGAATCTCAATTTACAACTTGAATCCTTGAAAAGTGATGTTGTTGTTCTAAAAGAAAAAAATGAGGCGTTAATTGAGAATCTTGAATCAAGAGAGAAAGAACTTCATGAGAGCTACAGGCATGTAAGTAAATTACTGACTGCATAGGAGACCTTAGAGACTTTAACTTCAAAACGAGGTAACCAAGGGAAAGTTGGTCTTGGTTATAATAAACGAGGAACCAGGACTAACTGGTCTCCCAGAGAAACCACATGGATCAGGGAATTCCAAAGAGGTAAGTATGTTATGTCCAAGGACATGCATGTGTGTTATCATTGTGGTAAGAATGGACACAAGATTCATGAGTGTCCTGCTAGAAAAATTAGTGTGAATAAGAACAATAAACATGTGAAATTGGTCTGGAAAAGAAAAGACCAACTAAATGAAAATGTTGTGGAAAAGGGACCCAAGAAAATTTGGGTTCCTAAGACTAATGTTTGATTTGTTCTTACAGGCTAAAGTGAAGAGAAGTACCTATTGGTATTTGGACAGTGGATGCTCAAGACACATGTCCGGAGATAAAGAGCAATTTCTCTCACTAGTAGCCTTTAATGGAGGAAGTGTCACCTTTGGAGATAACAACAAGGGAACCATCACTGGTTTAGGTAAGGTAGGTAAGACACTTTCAAACGCGATTGATGATGTATATTATGTTGAAGGCTTGCAACATAATCTTTTGAGCATTTCACAACTGTGTGACAAAGGTAATCAAGTTGAGTTTCAAGCCAACCTATGTCACATAGTCGACTCACAAACAGGTGAACTTATATGTGAGGGAACTAGGAAACATGATGTTTACATTACCTTCTTGGACAAAATTCCTCAAAATAAGTCTATCTGTTTGAGAGCTGTTTCAGACAACAATCAATGGATTTGGCACAAGAGATTTGGACATGCAAGCCTTACACTTCTGAATAAACTTAAGTCTCAAGACTTGGTGATAGGACTTCCTAACATTAAGTATGAGGCAGACAAAGTTTGTTCAGAATGTGTCAAGGGGAAACAGGTCAAAATCTCTTTTAAGCCTAAAACTGTTTTAAGTACCAGCAGACCCTTCGAACTTTTACACATTGATTTGTGTTCCCATGAGAGTTCAAAGTCGAAGAGGTCATAGATATGTCTGTGTTATTGTTGATGATTTTTCCAGGTACACCTGGGTGATAATGCTTCACTCGAAAGATGAGACTTTTGATGAATGGGTGACTCTGGTAAAACAGGTGGAGAACCAGCTTTCCCACAAGCTAGTCTCGGTAAGGTCAGATCATGGTACTGAATTTAAAAATGCTGACTTCATTGATTACTGCAGGGAACATGGTATTAGTCACAACTTCTCAGCCCCCAGAACACCACAACAGAATGGTGTTGTTGAAAGGAAGAATAGAACTCTTGAGGAGATGGCCAGAACAATGCTTATTGAAAGTGGTCTCCCTAAGAGTTTCTGGGGTGAAGCTGTTGAAACTGCTTGCTATATACTAAATAGAGGACTCATTAGGCCAAAGCTAAAGAAGACTCCCTATGAACTCCTAAAGGGCAGAAAACCCAATATTGCATACTTTCGTATCTTTGGATGCAAATGCTATGTACATAACAATGGGAAGAACCAGCTTGATAAATTTGAACCCTAGGAGTGATGAGGGAATATTTCTTGGATACTCATCTCAAAGTAAAGCATATACAGTCTTTAACAAAAGGACTCTGTGTGTTGAGGAGAGTGTTCATGTTGTGTTTAATGAATTTAACATGTCTTCTGAGATTCCACAGGTTGAACCAGATGAGATAATTGGACTTCTTGAGTTCACCGGGAACCATGCTGCTGGTTCTCCGAATGAAGAGCAAGCTAACCTAGGCTCACCTACTGGTCCACCAAAACATCATGGTGGAGAGCCTAGAGGAGAAGATGACGAGGATATAGGTAGAGAACTAGGTCCTGATGGTTCTCCAAGAGATGAACAGGTAAGCAGTTCAGGGGGAACAGACAATCAAACAAACAACAGTGTTACAACCCCTGAACTTGAGGAAAGAGAGGTAAGGGGAAACAGCACGATTGAAAATCCTTCTGGTTTCTCGGAAGAGGAAGAGATTGTGGATCCTGCTGGTTCCCAAACAAATGAGGAAGCACAAAATGATTTTCCTGCTAAAAGTTTTAAATATAGTTCTTCTCATCCCCCTGATCAAATCATTAGTAACATAAATAAGGGGATTCAAACAAGAAGAAGTGTTTATCAAAACTTTTGTGCTTTCTATTCATTTCTGTCAAGCATAGAACCAACTGACTATAAAATGGCATTAACTGACCCTGATTGGGTTCTAGCAATGCAAGATGAGCTAAATCAGTTTCAAAGGAACGAAGTTTGGCATCTTGTACCTAGACCCAAAGAAAGGTCAGTAATTTGGTACAAAATGGGTATTCAGAAACAAATTGGATGACCTAGGTACCATAGTCAGAAACAAAGCAAGGCTAGTTGTGCAAGGTTACAATCAACAAGAAGGAATAGATTATGATGAGACCTTTGCACCTGTAGCTAGATTAGAGGCTATTAGAATATTAATTGCTTATGCTGCTCACATGAATATGAAGTTGTTTCAGATGGATGTGAAGACTGCCTTCCTGAATGGATACTTGAAAGAAGAGGTATATGTTGAGCAGCCCCCTGGTTTTGAAGACAAACTGTTTCCCCAACATGTGTACAGGTTGGACAAAGCACTATATGGATTGAAGCAAGCACCAAGGGCTTGGTATGAACGATTGTCCAACTTCTTGATGAAGAATGATTACAAAAGGGGAACAGTGGATAAAACTTTATTTATCAGAACCAGGGGGAACCACTTGATTATAGTACAAATTTATGTTGATGATATTTTATTTGGTGCTACTAATCAGGTGCTATGTGACGAGTTTGCTAATCTTATGCAGAGTGAATTTGAAATGAGCTTGATGGGGGAACTAGGGTTCTTCCTTGGCTTGCAGATAAAGCAAACAGTTGATGGAATCATGATCCATCAACAAAAGTACTTAAAAGAGTTGTTGAAAAAGTTTGGCATGGAGAACAACAAGGCTTATGACACACCTGTTCCTACATCTACAAAACTTGATGCTGACCTAAAGGGAACAGATGTTGAAGCCTCACTGTACAGAGGAATGATAGGATCCTTGCTTTACCTAACAGCTAGTAGACCTGATATTGTGTTTTCTGTTGGTTTGTGTGCCAGGTTTCAAAGCAATCCAAAGGAATCTCATTTGAAGGCTGTTAGAAGGATACTTAGGTATCTCGTGGGAACAGCAGATCTGTGCTTGTGGTACCCTAAAGGTAGCTCAATTGACCTTATAGGATACACAGATGCAGATTATGCTGGGTTCCTAGTTGATAGAAAGAGCACATTAGGTATGGCACACTTTCTAGGCTCTTACTTAATTTCATGGGGATCTAAGAAGCAAAATTCAGTGGCCTTATCCACAGCTGAGTCAGAATATATTGCTGCAGCCTCATGCTGTTCTCAACTGTTGTGGATAAGGAACCAGCTGAAAGATTTTGGTGTTGAATACAATAGTGTTCCAATCTTTTGTGACAACACGAGTGCTATAAACATTTCCAAAAATCCAGTTCAGCACTCCAAAACCAAACACATTGAGATTCGACACCACTTTCTGAGGGATAATGTTGAAAAAGGGTTAGTAGAGATGCTGTTTTGCAAAAGTGAGGACCAAATAGCAGACATCTTTACTAAACCTTTGTGTCGAGAAACTTTCTGTAAATTAAGAGTCCTTTTAGGTCTAGTTAGATTTTAGTTGTGTCTTGTGTCATAGGTTAATAGATTCTGGCAACTTGGCTTTTATACTTTTCCCTCAATGATTGGCTAGAAATGTCTCTTTCGTATTGTGCATGTGCATATACCTATGTCGAAATCCTTCAGGTGTTATGTAGATGGCTTGATTCCCTCAAAAAGGGTTGAAAGTCATTGGTGCAAGAGAAAAGTTAATTGATCATTAATTCACAAAAACAGAATGTCATGGTTCTGTACAGGTACCAGCAAAGGGAAACAGCAGGTCAGCTCTGATATGTTTTCCGATTGATATTTTCATATCTTTTGGAAAATTACTTAGGATATTTTTCTTTTTGGAAAGAAATTTATCTTATTCAGTTATTTTGGCTTGTTGATCAAGGCATAAACTACACATGCCTAAATTGAAGTCGGTTGAAGTATTTATGGCAAGTGATCATTGCAAAATTGAAATTCGAAATTCTAGCCGTTATTGACTCAACCGGCTATAATCCTTCAAACTCTTACTTCCTTGATGATCTCTCTCTATATATATTTGCTCTAACCCTTTCTAATGCAGCTCACAACTATTCATCATACTATACTCTCTTCTCATCTTGTGCTCTATTTTCTACTTCAAAATTCAAAATTCAAAGTTACTGTTCATCCAGCTACTGTTCACTGTTCATCTGCGATCATTCGAAACATGGGTAGAAAAACAAACACTGGAAGAAAGGGTCGAGGGAGAGGTCAATCAAGTGAATCATCACATTCTCAGAAAGTACAAGAAGAAAACCCTGAAACACAACAATTGGAAGTTAAAACCACCGAGCTACCACCCACAGACTCATCCAAAACTTCAACTCCTACAAAATTCAACCAAACACCACTTCAGAAAACACCATAAAAAACAAAATTAAACACAAAGGAGATTGTGCCTCATGAGAATCCAACTGAGGGTGGTGGTTCCACAATTAAGGAACCAGCACTTTCTCAGGGGAAAAGCTTCATGAGACTCAAGAGAATCTAAACCAAGAATTTGAGAAGGCTAGTGAAGAAGACGTTCAAATAACTGGTGAAAAGGAAGGGGAACCTGTTGTGGAACTTTCAGTAAGAGGGAGACTTCGTTCAGCTGTAAAGAAGGAAGTCAAGAAGGAAGAGGAGGAACAATCAACTGGTTCTGAGAGAGGAACCAAGAGGAAAGCTGCTGCTGCTAAACCACCTCGCTCAGCCAAAGGTAAGTCCGTAGAATCTCCTTTCACTGGTTCTACTGACTTAGGTGCTAGAGTAGTTTTGTCTGGGTGTAGAGTTGAGGATGGTTATTTCAATGTGCCTGCATTATCTGAATATAAAGACTTAATTGAGTTTCAAGGATGGATGTCACTGTTTGATTGTTCTGCTGCTAATGTCTCTGGGGTGAGGGACTTTTACATTAATCTTAGACAATTGCCGGATATGTCTATTGGTTCTACTGTTGGAGGGGTCGAGGTCAGTTTATCTGTTTCTTCTGTGTCCAGTATGTTAGGGATTCCTAGGGATGGTTTTGACAAGTATTCAAGTGATTAGTGGCCCATGTTGGTTGGGGTCACACCTGATGAAATATATGATTTTCTGTTTGGAGGAAAAATGCCTAAGAAGTATGTCATCTTTAAATCTGCTGATCTTAAGGAACCACTAATGCTGGTTCTGCACTCTTTGTGTAACAAAGTGTTGCTTCCTCGAGCTCAAGGAAAGAAAACAGTACGCATCATGGAGATGCTACTGATTTACCTGATGATGAAGAAGATTAAGATAAATCTTCCTTCCTTGATGCTTGACCACATCATGAACTGTTATGGTTCATCTCATCATTCTCTGCCCTATGGTTCTATCATTACTCGATTGCTTAAGGATAGCAAAGTTGGCCTAAGTGGATCTACTGTACCTGTTACAGTGTTCACTAAGGCTATTCTAAAGCAAAAGGGTCTTGATATTGGTGCTGATGTTCTGAGGTATAAGTTTGAGGAACCAGTGGAGATTAAGCCACCTCCCAAGAAGAAGGCCAAGGCAGAGGAACCAGCTAGTCAAAGTGTTGTGCTAGAAAGAATGGAGAACCAGGAGAAAACTCTTGGTAAGTTGATGGAGCTGGTTCAGGGTATCTCAACCTCGTTCAATGCCAAAATCGGTCAGATGGAGAAGGAGTTAGCTGAGACTCAATTGCTGTTACTTACTGTTCCTGATGTCAAAGCTCAGATGGCTCCGGGTATTGGCTCTGTTCCTCCTAAGACTCAGGTTTCGGCTCTGGCTGCTGCAAGTGAATTGGTGGTTCCGGGAATTGAGGAACCAGGGGATATTGATGATAAACAGCAGCAGACTGAGGAAACAAAGGTTGAGGACCCAGCTGATGATGAGGAGGTCGAGGAAGATGTAGATGATGATGATGATGCAGATGATGAAGATGATGATGATGCTGAGCTCGATGATGAGGAGGAGGAAGAGTATGATGGAGAGGAGTGATGCTGTTTGCTCCTGTTTCCCCTCCCCTATTTTCTTTGAATTCTATAAATAACTGATTCTGTTGGCCTGTACTTATTCAACCCTATCCACGAACATTTCTTTCTATGTGGATTAGGGTCCTTTTGGTTAACTTTTGCTGACTTGTATGGACTATTATTATTTTGCTATGTGATGCTATGATTTACTGATTATCTCTTTTCAGCATGATACTTGAATGGTGGTTGATGCCACTGTATGGATGAGCACATTTAACAATTTGTGCACATGTGCTTTACTTGAGGGATTTTTAATGATGCCAAAAGGGGGAAAGAAAGTGTCGAAGTTCATCGAGCCAAGAATCTAGTTAAGTGTTGTTTAGGAACCAGTTAGAATAGCTAACCTATTCATTGAGTCTTTTCCTTTTAGGAACCAGTTAGAATAGCTAACTTGTTCATTGAGTCTTTTTCTTTTTAGGAACCAGTTAGAATAGCTAACTTGTTCATTGAGTCATTGTGTCTGCTGGTTGTGCTCAACTTTCTTATGAGTACAAAGTTGAAGGTTGTCTGTTTCTAACTTGTTAAGTTACAGGAACTTCAATTAAGTTTGTCATCATCAAAAAGGGGGAATTTGGTAGTGTCGAAGTTCATCGAGCCAAGAATCTAGTTAAGTGTTGTTTAGGAACCAGTTAGAATAGCTAACATGTTATTGAGTCTTTTTCCTTTTAGGAACCAGTTAGAATAGCTAACTTGTTCATTAAGTCTTTTTATTTTTAGGAACCAGTTAGAATAGCTAACTTGTTCATTGAGTCATTGTGTCTGCTGGTTGTGCTCAACTTTCTTATGAGTACAAAGTTGAAGGCTGTCTGTTTCTAACTTGTTTGGTTACAGGAACTTCGATTAAGTTTGTCATCATCAAAAAGGGGGAATTTGTTGAGTTCCTTAAGTTTTGAATGATGACAAACCATTACAGGAAACAGGATGATTAAAGTATGAATGTAGTTGGTTCTGGGAACCAGCTAGTTTAGATACTTGTTTCCCTAGACAAGTTAATATTTAATGAGAATGCTTTGAAACTAACTTGTTTATTACAGGGAACAGCTGATTACATAAAAAGCTCATTTACTGGTGCAGAACCAGTACGAGCTGTTTCCTTGACTGTTATTCTGAAAAACAGTCATATATCTTTTGTTGCATGTTAACAATGTTATATGTGCAGTAATAGATCGATTCCAAGACTTGAAGTGTGAATCCTTTCGAAGATATTCGAAGAAGAAAGCTGTGTTCAAAGATTGAAGTAATTGAAGGAAAGATTCAAGTTCTTGAAGATTGCATGAAGATTCGAAGAATTGTAATTTAGAGTTTAAATTAAGGATTTTCATGTAATATGCTCTGTAGTATGATTAAATGGAAATGAACTAAATGCTTAAGTGTTTTTGAGTATGTTGTGAATTCTGGTACAAAGCTTGGAACAGAATTCATAACACACTCAAGGAACCAAGCTGGGTGTAGACACCCAAATGTGTCTCCCCAAATGAGTAATCGATGATGAAACATACCACGTTTCGTGACCGATTCGATTCTGAAAAGGCGCAAATGAACTCGTAAAAATTTCAAAATATGTGAAGTCACACTCGAAATCATGAGGCAAAGGTCAAACAAGAGGCCAAAAGAATTTTCCTGAATCATTTTCTATTTTTCGGAATTTTCTGCTAACTGGAAGGTTTTTTAAAATAATTTACACTGGTGATTCTCATGTTTTCTATTTTTCATCACATTCCTCACATTTTTCTGAGTTCACCAGTATTTTTAGATTATTTTTCTGATTTTTCTACAATTTTCTATGAATTTTGCAATATTTACAATATCAAAATACGTAGGAAATACGCAGAAAATACGGAAAATACCAAAAAAATACACGGAACGTTCCAGAATCCCCTAGAACTCCCTAGATACGCGTTTCTTGGAGGAGAGGATATCTAGATTCATCCGTGATCTTGCAAAATAAGAAAAAATCTTCGAAATTAAGGCAAAAATACTGAACGTATATAGCTCAAAGGAGCGTATATACGCTCACCATGAGCGTATATACGCTCCCCATGAGCATATATACGCTCATCATGAGCGTATATACGCTCCCAATGAGCGTATATACGCTCATTTTTGTGCCTTTGTCTCTCCGCGCCTATAAATACGGCCTTGCCTCTCGAGTTTTAAACAACTTCACGACCCAACTTTTGAGGACTTCGACGACTCAACTTTTCACGACCCCACGGCTATACTACGAGCACACCACGAGCCTTATCATAGTCTCTTGTCCCATACACATACTCATTGAAATTCGAGTCTCGCGCCTCTTTTCGAATCGATTCGACGAACGAAATCAAGGTATAAATCTGAGATTACTCACCAAAAACATATTTTTCACTCTTTTTTAATTCCTTTTGTCTCTCTTAATTTGATTAACCATTATTATGAGTTTTAATTCAATTAACACAATGTAGAAACCCACCTTTTAATTGATTCATGTAAATATGTAGGATTGTCACTCACGTTTTCAAATTCGTTTTCATTAACACTTATTATTATTATCATCATCTTGTCACAATTCATTATTATGCATATTGTTATTGTCAATACTAACGTGTTTATTTGTCATGATTAGCAATTCAAGCGAAGACCTTTTAGTTTTTACTTTAACAATTTGCTTATTCGCAGAGACAAGGTGAGAAGGATATACATGTATATTATGCTTTACTAACCTTTGTCTTCATGTCTCGTTTGTACATTTTTTTTGTCACACTTGTATATATTGCTTAAATAAGACCGGAATTCAATTGCTTGTCACATTAATGTCAGATAATCATGGACGACCGGTTTTCTAGGCACCTTATTAATATTGACTAACAATCAAATGATCGCCTTGTCCATTGTAGAAGTCTTGGTTTGTACATAATAGCAACCCACCTAGTAATTAGTGCGCTTTCAAAGTCAAATCGATAAGTTTTCTTGAATTCAATTGTTATGACTCATGGAACTACAATGAGACCGAGTAGAGGCCGCTACATGCGGGCGGATTGGGTTACTGATTCAATTCGTACCATGTCCCCGAACCCACACTTTGGTTACTGGACCTATTTGTGGGGCCACTAGTTGGCACCAATGTTTCGGGCGTCCGTGAATAACCTATATAGGCACGGTGGCGATCCCCTCAATTCGACAACACACCCCAATGCATTCACATGCAGATTCCATGGCTCAATTCCATGACACTGAAGCTGAGGTCACGCCCCCCTAAGGAGGGGCGAAGCCCTACAGTTTTTGGCGACTTCACTGGGGATTGTCACCATTTGGTGAGTGGACAGACTTGAAAGTCTCGTAGTTCCATATTCATAATCAATTGAATTTTGCTTGTGACCCTTCGAATAGGGTCATCACTTAGGCTCCTTGGTCTCAATATGGGCATGTTCTATGCTCGAGATCACCTTAAGGGGGGATTTTACCTTGGTTGCATGTGGTTAATGGATCACATGGCTAAGGTAAGTCCTATCCCGCCCATGCCGTGTATGCACGTGTTACTAGATGTATATAAGGGGTATCTCGGCCATACATCACCAATGTTGTGGTGGTGAAATTGGACCCAGCTCTACTCTTAGGCATGGTACACTATCAGACTTAACCAAGCCGACCTATAGTTCACTTAGATCCTGACCTTAAGTGAATAAATTGGATTTGTGTTTCAATCAATGTGCTTGTTAACTTGTGACTCTTCCTTCAGTCCAAATTCTTAACCACCAACTAAGCCCAGTCCCTTAATCTATGGTTCAAGACATGAAGTTCGATGATCCATTAGGCCCATTTCAAAGTCAATTTCAATCCAATTCAATTTCAAATTCAATTCGATCCCAATCCAAGAATCTTAAATCTGACTTAGATTCGACCTTTTGAACCTTAAACCTGAATTAGGTTCAATTCAATCTTAGTTCAAGAACCTTAAATCTGAATTAGGTTCAATTCAATTTCAACCCAAGAGCCTTGAATCTGAATTAGGTTCGCTCTAACTTCAATCTAAGAACCTTAAAACTGAACTAGGTTCGATCATAGACTCAACCCTAGGAACTTTGATTCAAGGCTAGGCCCATTCAATTTCAAGTGGCTCGTAGGTCTAAGAGGTCCTTAATTCTGAAATAGGCCCATCTTAGGTTTGAATCTTTCTCGAGTCTAGCACCTTAAATCAGATTTAGGTCTAGCCCATTCAAGTCTACTTTCGAGTTCAGTTCCTTAAGTCCAGAACCTCAAGACTGAGTTAGGTTTGTTCTTAAGAGTTTCAAGTAGACCAATCTTTTGTTTCTGGGTTCTAAAGTGTAATTTCTTGATTTCAGCAAGATAGCAAAGACTCGCAACTTGTCTCTGGGGCCTAGAAGAGTAACAAGAAGCCAAACCCGACGCGCTCCTGATCACCAAGACACTTCCATGGTAAACATCGAACAACAGCTTAACGCTATTCTAGAAAAGCTCGAGTCTGTGAATTCTCGCCTTGATGCCCAAGAAAAGAGCATTGGGGAGCTGAAAGAAAAGAGGACCCAGAAAAAACCTCTCGAGTCTGACGGGGAGGAAGAAGACGATGCTGAGACACCACTCCCTCCTCCGAAGACTGAGACGGAAAAAAAGGTGGAGCAACTAGAAGAGTTGGTCAAGAGAATGTCCGAAAATTCAGTTCAAGGGCCTCGTGTTGCTGATTATGAGATTAAGGGCCAGCTTCCTAAGAAGTTTGTCATCACTGATTTGCCCAAGTTCAAGGGAAATGAAGACCCAGAAGACCACCTCCGCACTTTCAATATCTCAATGGTCCTTAAAGGAATGAGCAAAGAGTTATTCGCTTCGGTGTTCCCTATTACTTTGGACCACCCATCCATCCAGGTGGTTCAAGACTCTGAATCAAGCCAAGCTCGATGATTGGGAATATATCAAACACGAGTTCCTAAAGCAGTACAGGTACAATTCCCAGCTTCCTGTCGGTCTCCGTGAACTAGAGGCCACCAAGCAAGGTGAGAGAGAAAATTTCTCTACTTTTCTTAATAGGTGGAGGGAGAAAGCCGCTCAAATGACCAATCGACCGAATAAGGAGGATCAAGTTCGCATGGTCATCAAGAACCTTCAGCCCAAGTATCGAGAGCCACTCAAGTTTCAACCCATTGATTCATTTACTGGGCTCTACAAGGTTGGCCTCCTAGTTGAGGAAGATGTTCAAGCCCAGAAGTCTAAGGGTAACGGTGCGGGCTTTAACAAGAAAGGTGGCTCCTCTTTTTCCAACACTGATCAAGTCAGCCACATTACCAATGACAACTCTTCTAACCATCCCGGCTCTTTCAGCAACAGGCCTCGAGGACCACAAAGGACATTTTTTCCAATTTGCATGACTTATGAGCAGGCCTTTGATAGATTAACTGCAAAAGGTGCACTTGCTCCTATTGGACCCACTCCAGATCCTTCAGATGATAAGAAATCTAGGAATTGGAATCCCAATGCCTATTGCAAGTTCCACCAAGGAAGGGGCCACACCACTGAGAACTGCATCGTTTTGAAGCATAGGATTCAAGACATGGTTGAAGATGGTCGCCTCCCAGTCCCTCCAGCAGCAAAGGATAAGATCAACATTCACACCAGCCCACTTGCTAAACCATGAGTCACCCCAAGGCGTGGGTCATCGATCTTCGCGGTCTTCTCTAGATTGAGTCATAGAGTCCTAGTCCTAGCAATATATCCATTCAATTCACTGTCTTTTGAGTCTATGTAGTCTCTTAAAATAAGCCATGTACGTTTCAGTTTTCATTCAGCAATAAAATGATTCATTTGTTTTTGGCAATATTATTTTCTAATTCTATGCAAGTCTCAACACTCATTGGCCACAATTGGTTTAATCTAATACTAATTAATTATTGAAATTGAACAATGCCCAAGAGAGGCCTTCTTTCACAGCTCCACAAAATGACCCCTCCCTTCCATTCCCTTTGTCACATCAAATCAAAATCCCTTGCAACCTTTTGAGCCACAAACACTATCATTTAGCCTATCCTTCTTTCATCACCCACATCTACCTAACCCTTTGGACCAAACGGTGCGTAGGAAAAGACACGTGCAAAAGAAAGAAAAGAAAAAAAGGAAGAATAAAATGGGCAAAAAGAAAAAAAAAAGCAAAAATCAAAGTTCAATGCCAGTTATACAAAAGTAAACAAAAATGCAAATCCAAAGCTCAAAGCCCAGATCAAATAAAAGGCAAGAGTCTAAAAAGCACACTGCGCACTGTGGGTTCACTTCATCAAGCCTTTTTCAACCCTCAAACCACAGCCTCACATTACAACCACAAAAGCCCTCTCACACGAGGCATTGTCCAAATCATCATCAGAACTACGGTGGTCTGATTCCGTAAGGATACGTAGGAAGCCTCTTCTCGAGGTTCGACCGCATTAACATTAAATCATTTGAGGCCTTTTGAGTGCTTTGACTTGCTAAGAATTTGATGATGGTTTTGCCAGTCTAGAACCTGACATAGACTCATGCTTGAACCTACATCATTAGCCAACCTCGCATCAAACCACATCTTTGACCCTTAGCCACAAATTTGACCCTTTTTATTTCTCGAACCATAGCCTATTCTTTGGTCACCTTCAAGGACTCATTGACTCAATCCCAAAGAAGTAAAGCCACCTGACCTTTGGGTTAGTACATCTTATTGGGGAACTCATCCATACAATCCATCCACCTTCCCTATGTTGACTCTAAGCCGTAAACTACATTGTCCCAAAGTCTCGCTGGGGGGCTCGTCGCCATCATGGCCCCTTAATTTCCAGTTGGGGCTTCTTGTCTCCTAAGGCCCTATTACGTGTTCAAGTCTATTGCTATCAAGTGAAAATCATGAAAAATTCGCTTATGGACCCTGTCACTTTCCAATCAAAGTCACTGTCTCGCCGATGTCAAATCGAGTCAAAGTCAATTTCAACTCAAAGCCAAATCTCAGTGTCAATTTCAAAATCGAGCTGCGTCCAACCACAATATTCCATGTCACCTTTCTCTAAGTCACTTTTCAAGCAGCACTTTTCTAATAGGCCCCTTCAAATTCAAAGACTCTCTCAAATCATGTCTAGAACCAGACCTAGACAAGACCCTTTCAAATTCAAAGACTCTCTCAAATCATGTCTAGAACCAGACCTAGACAAGACCCTTTCAAATTCAAAGACTCTCAAATCATGTCTAAACCAGACCTAGATAAGACCCTTTCAAATTCAAAGACTCTCTCAAATCATGTCTTGAACCAGACCTAGACAAGGCCCTTTCAAATTCAAAGGCTCTCTCAGAATCATGTCTATAACCAGACCTAGACAAGACCCTTTCAAATTCAATGACTCTCTCAAATCATGTCTAGAACCAGACCTAGACAAGGCCCTTTCAAATTCAAAGGCCCTCTCAAATTATGTCTAGAACCAGACCTAGACAAGACTCTTTCAAATTCAAATTCAATGGCTCTTGCCCCTTTTCAATCTCAAGGTCACAAGTTACAGTCAACATTGCATGCAAATTTCGCTAGACATAAAAACAGACCTATGTCGTCACCAAGGTAGTCCTTAATCCTGAATTAGGGCTATCATTTTCAAGTCAATGCTCATTTTTTCGGAAAGCATGGGATGCGTCTG